>CAVNYN010218054.1:0-66925 GCA_963692815.1 Nyctanthes arbor-tristis | reverse complement strand
GTGTGTTGGGGGGGGGGGTGAGCAGGCATAATGCAATGCGAGTGTTTGTCCATGAAAGAATTCAATTAAGATCACATCAGTGATTTTAAGCTGCTTAATATCCATGTCATGTGAAAACTTTTTAAGGCCAAATATGCTGGAACCAAATGATACAGAAATTATCTTCTAGTGGACAAAGGAATTGCTATTTTCAATTCCAATATTACATCTCTCTTTGGAAAGAGACGAGGAAAATAATTTTTGAACTACAGGGAAGACCAATACCATCTTCAATTATGCGTAACAATGATGACGTGCAAGCATAAATAGATACCACAAACACAAATTCTTCTACCTAGACGTGAAGGCAAAACAATCTAACACGGGAACTACATGCTATGACAGCTTGTTAACTCCTCGTCTGATACCAGGAGTGTTCAAATGCCCAGAGAGTGCAATTTTCACAACGCACACTACCTGTAAAATACTGCAACATGTCCCATTAATTGGAGAAATGGTTAAAATCTGTGGACATTTGAAAAATCCTCAGCCTAAATACACAAACAAATTTCCATCCGTATATTATGATGCAAAAATGCATTCGTTAAATATGTCAACCAGGCTATTTTGTAAAAGATGTAAAAAGAACCGGTGGAATCCAATGAGAATCTATGAATCAGGTAAACCAACAAATGATTGGGGTTCCAATGTACTTTTTAGCAACTTCCGGAATTCTTAGATGTTATCAAGGTTTTTAAAAGTTAATCGAAGTTTCATCCTGTTTACCAAGCCAGTGATAAATGTAATAACAATGTATATACCTCCTGCAGCAGCATTCTCATTTACTTCCCTTTCAGCAGCAGGAGCATTCTCTGCCCTGGCACCCCTTCTGAGTGGTTGTGGAGGTGCGGCTGCTCTCTGCATTCCTTGTGAAAGCCATCGTATTAATGGTGCAAGAACTCCTGTTTGATACCTGCATTACCCAAACACAAAAACATATATTTATTGGGACTAGACAATACAGGTATGAGGTAACAAAGAAAAGACATTAGCTCAAAAACTTTATACTAGGAATTTGGTGCAATGGGATCGGTGGAAATAAGAAATAATAAGAGAGTATGATTGAACTTACAAATAAACAAGTGAAGCAAAAAACACAAGGAGAGTAAGCCTTTGTTTTGATCCATCTTGGCTAAACAAGAAAATCACTGCCGCGAGCTTTAAGATAAGCAATATATCGAGATGAAATACAATTTGAAATCTTCGAACTAAAACTTGTCTCTGAGGTGCAGGCTGTTGTGGCTGGTTCTGTGCCTGGGCACCTACTTGTCCCTGCTCATCACCAGCTGATACAGTCTCAGGAGAACTCCGTGCACTGATTACAACATGTGCACCAAAAGTCCAGATTAGATGTGAAAAAGATAAAAGCACTTCTCAGTTGTCAACCCAATGTTAGGATCTTTGTTACAGGTCTTTGGAGCATTCCTGGCATTATGTCATTTTTTCTTGAGGTGATCTAAAACCAACAATATATATGTTCTCACATACATAAAGGCAGTGCAGGAAATGTGCATATTAAGACCATAAAACTAAAAGTCCAGTAGTATAATGGACAAAATGTTCCTCGCCTATCTCAAACATGTATTCTAATCGATGCTTATTCATTTACAACAATAACTTGCTATCACATACAAACTCTATGAAGAGGACCTGCGAGCTAGGGAGAACAGCAAAATTTTCAAGAGTAACACCTTCAGAATATGCAGTAACAAGTTATGCACAGCCAAGGAGCATTTTTCCTCCAAATACTCCCAATGTATTATAGAGATAACTTCACATCTATCTATTAACGGATAAAAAACTTGATAATAATTTTTATCAAGGGAAGCAAATAGTGGTACAGCAATGTCAACCTAGTCAAAATTTCCTGATAAACACCCAATCCTTCCCATCAATGCATTTATTTATTTTAAAGAGGGGTATTTTAAAGAAGGGATAAAAACAGAGAGAATCTAAAGTAATGCTGCAGCAGCAATGCTTACACCGGAATATTGTAGGTAAATGGAATAAGTGTATTGGATGGAAATCCAACAGTGGGTTGTCCAAATGGTAGGACGGGAACAGCATAAAGGCCAGGTCCACGATTCATCTGTTCCTGGTCCTGCTGGGGTGATAAATGAGGAACCAGAGCAGGGTACATGAATGGGAACATCAGACTGTCACCATTTGGTGATTGTAAGCCACCGGATGTTGGTACCTATAAAAAACAAACGTAAGGAATGAGAACACAACAATAGAAATCAGGAAATGCTCCCCATAAGTTTTATTCCAGTTGAGCATTCTCCAAAGCTCTGTATGCATTCATGGACCACTTGTCACAGTAAATGCTTTTTACAAGTTTCACTGCTTCCATTTATAAAACCAGAAAAGATACTTAAATGATTGTGAATATCAACTTGGCCCTTATTTATGATCATCATATCACTGGATGCAGATTGTATTCATCAAAACAAACTGCAGCATTCAATCCTTCAAACTGATATACAGGCACGATTCACATCGAAAAATTTGATAAACGAGCCTCCATTTTAAAGGTTTGGAAAACAGGTCCTCTAGGAGCATCTAATTCAAACACCAGAAAGAATCCGCTATAATAGATATTTTCATCCTAAAATATATTTTTCCTACTACGGAATCAGCACAATCTTCTGGAAGTCACTTCTGTCATACTAAAGTTACAGTAAGTATTTCAAGACCTGCATCCAACACAGGCATCTTTGTTGTCTTACTGAATTTACAAAAGATTACATTTAGTGCTCCCACTTCATATCACAACTTCATGTTGCAGAAACCCAAAAGTTGGAAACAAATTGAGTCCTCCCTTAGCTGGAAATGTTCATTTCTTTTTCTTCCTAATGTAATGCCAACAATTATTGCTGACTCGTATATATTTTGTTTTATATCAACAATGTTTATCAAATCTATGTAATCCCTTATTCATAAGCGAATGCTATAATACCTTTAAATCCAATAAAACTCCAATTTCCTAAATTCCACAAATACGAAGCCGTATTAATAGAACTCCCTTCACAACAGTTCTTCATAAGAAACAAATGTACGTAGATTAATCTTCATTCAGAAATTACTATCGAATGTCAAAAAAGCCAAAACCTTCCGCATCATAGATCTAGTCAATTTTGTTAAAATTTAAACTACAATTAGAATGGGGAAAATAATTTATTTTCCAGTTGCCAAAACAAAAAACTAAACAACCATACGTAACTTTCAAGTTATATACGCCGATCCAACTACAAAATGGAAAGATACCCATTTTAATTATAACACAATACATCCTCGGACTTCCTTTCATTACTTGGATGGTAATTAGATTTTTATTCAAGAACTTAAAGATGAGGAAAAAGAGGATCTTGACCTGGGTTTTCTGATCGACAGGATCTTCTGCTTCAGAAAATCGATCTTCGAGAGAAGAAGTTGAGTAAGAAGCCTCTGTCTGGGGTAATTCCGCCATTGGAGGTTCCATTTCGATGCAAATGACTTCTTATTTTTATTTTTCACATTTTATATTTATATTATCGTTAGAAGAAATCTTTTGACGTGTCAATTTATGTCCCAACCAATCACATCTCACCACGAAAACGAATTGGGTGTTGTTCCAAAAACATCATCCATATATATATATATATATATATCTAACTCTGACATTTCATCATATTGTCCAATTTAATCTTAATCTTTCAAACTTAACAATTTCAACCTCAAATTTCACATTTTTTAAGTGATCTAATATTTTTTATTTAAAAAGATAATAATACTGTCTAATTATCATTAATTTAAAATTTATATTATATTAATCTAAATCAAGTGTAGTTTTTACCTTATTTCCCGTATTTAATTGGTGTTGTAAGCTAACTGATGACGTCATATTTTGCGTATTTCCTCATGTTTTCCTCCACTATGGAATTTCCCATTTTCCAAAGAAACTCATAAAGATTAAATTTTTTTTTATATATATTTAAATTAAGAGTAGTCTAAACAAGTTTTCCCTCCCAAATGGCTGACATCATATTTTATTTTTATTATTTTATTCTTTTTATTTTAAAATGGCTAATTTATATAATTTAACCCTGACATTTCTTCCTATTGTGCAATCTAATCCTAACCTTTCAAACTTGACAATTTCAACATTTTTACTTAAAAAACACAATAATACCCTCCAATTCTCGTTAACTTAAAATATATATTATATTATATTATATTAATCTTTTTTCTAAGGAGATAGTGATTTCATTTCACAAATATAAACAGAGTACAGCTTGATAAAAGAGGAATTTGTCGACCCTTTTCCAACTACAAAGACACAAAAGGAAGCTAATCTAATCTACAAAATATACAACACAATAAGTACAGCACCAATGTCACAACAAAAAGAAATTCCCCCATGAAAAATTGCAGCATCCCAAGCAAGAAGAACACACCAAAGCCAAGGAAAGAAATCATGCCAACAAGCCCACCGAAGGAAATATCAACAGCTGATTTCGCAAACACAATATCCAAATCACACTTCATCACAATCATCACATATTAATATATTATATTAATCTAAATCAAGTATAGTTTCTACCTTATTTCCCGCTTTTGACTGGTGCTGTAAGCTAACTAATGACGTCATGTTTTGCCTATTTTCTCATGTTTTCCCCTACCATGGAATTTAAAATTCCATTTCCCAACAAAACTCATAAAGATTAAGTTTTTTCCCATGAGTTTGATATTTTCCCATGTATGAATGTTTCTCATTCGTTTTTCAAATTCCTATTATTATATTTTTTAACGTTACTCATCTTTTATATTTTCAACTAATGTAAAAATATTTTCCATTTATTTTTCAAATTCATATTGTTATATTTTTTAACATTTTTCTTCCCGTGCATTGCACGGGTGCTATACTACTTAAGTATAATCATAACCACATCCCTTGTCACAACAAAGGAAAGAGGGGTACAATAAGTCAAATGTGGTTCAAAAGGTTTCTTTTCATAGATTCCAAACTCTGCCTTACGTAAAGTTGCCAAACTACGATTTCTTCGACAAGACAATCAGGATCGAACGAATAGGGACAAAAGAGAAAGAGATCATATAGAAATCTCCCCATCTTCCGCATATCTTGCTCATCTGACATGGCATGAATCACCGAACCTGCAGAACATGACCTCGTTTAGTATGCCCATCAACACCACAAATTTGTCTGTGCTCCGGTCTGAAAGTGTCTCTCCTGATTATTATCATTCGAAGTAAAAAAAGAAAGATAATGTTGTTTCAGTCTCGTTCTCCCACTATACGTCTGGCGGGATACATATAGTCTGATATCAGAGCCCAATCTTCGTTCTGAGAAGATGCCTACAAGGAGACTTGCTAACTATACTTTTCTGATAAAGCTTGTGGGAATGATGTTCAGAGTCTTCAGACCGTCAACAGATTGACTTATTGACACAACAAATGGCTTCGTTGGAGAACCAACAAGCCGAAATATAAGAGATCTTGACCAGTCAATAGCTAGGAAGTCATGGCGTGGCATGCGAGGAGATTGCCAATATAACTAGTGATGCTTAGGTAGTGACCGCAAGTGGCAGCGCTGGTTGCAGGCGCGACAGCCGTCGCGATAAGGGACGTGCTCCTCCGATTGTGAAATCCTTTGTTGATGATACAAGATCCTCATGCTCGAGATTGGATGACGAATCTTTTCGACCCCCAGGAGGATGATGGAGTCCTTAATTTTAGTATTCTAGTTTTTATTCCTTTTATGTTTAGGATTTAATTATTATTATTATTATTTTATTGTATTATTAGGATTAGGATTTAGTTATTATTGGACTTATAAATTAGTAGTCTTATAAATAAGTCATTCTTATATTAGATTTAGGGGGCTAGATTTTGATTATGAAATAGAAACATTGAGAATGTCTCTTTGTTATACCAAGTATTAGGCATTCTAAGGAATCAGCGAATATTTGAAGGTCATTACAAATACGATATTTTCAGAATCAATGAATTGTTTTTAAATATACATTCTTTTTCACGCTTCGGCTACGTCGTGCACGCCTTTAATTGAAAGTCGAATATCTTTACTTGCAATCTCTTCGTAATATTTTTTTATACAAGTAGTCCCAGCTCAAAATATAAGCTATATATGTGGTCGCTTAAATCCCTCGACTCTAGCACAATAGTAAAGAAACTTAATTTTGAAAACTGAACCTTACCGTTATTTTGTCTTTGTTAGATATAAATAGCTTTCAGTTTGATTGGTAATTTGGGTAAAAAAAAATTAATTCAACTCCTTGTCTAAGGTCCTGTTTAGGGCCCCGAAAACTTTTGATCGGCCATGGTTACAATAAAATATAGGAGGGATGAGGGAAATTAGAGCAGGTGTGGTTCTAATTCGAACCGAGATCTCTCACATGAAACGTGGAAATCTAACCATTGCGGATAATTTCAAACCATATTTCTTTGTAATGTTAATAATAACAACACTACCACCAGATAAATGTAATTCATTCAATACTACCTACTATAGTGATTGGAGGTAATAATAAGTAATATTACTGCCAATGAGGCCTTAGTCTATTTAGTTGGGGGCTAAAGTTGAGGTCCTGGGACGTAGAGGTCTCAGGTTCGATTCCCCTAATGTAGGGTTTGTCTACATTTTTATGTGTATTTTGTTATATCCTATACAGAAGTTTGTATTATTGATTTCTTGTAGTCACTGTACAAGGGTATTGTTGATTTCTGTGTGTTATATTTAAGAAGAATATATCAATATATACTTGTAATATCATGATGCGAATTGTAATTGTACTTTAAAAAAAAAGTATATGAGATTTAATTAATCTTTTTATGTTTAAATAAATATATTTACAATAAATCAAGACATATTCATTTCTACTAAGAGCATCCACATTGATAATGATAGTGTTAAAATAAGTTATTAGTAACTTATATTATTGGTGACGTTAAAATAGTTGCTAAAAGAATTATTTTAACAAGTTGCTAGTTTTGTTGTTAAAGTTAACAATAAACTTAATACATTATATGGCAATATTTCTTCTTCTTTTATTTTAATTAAATTGAGATTGATTCACCCTTTGTATTTTTATATTATACTTAAATTGAGATTGACTCACCCCTTGACTATTGGATTAATGGTTAAATTTAACACTTTTAGTTAGAGTCACCAATGTGATACAAATTAGTAGTTAAATTTAACTTAGTTAGGTTATCTCCAACCAGAAAACTCTATTTCACAAAACTTCTTCAACCGATAAACTCTAATAAGGACCCCACACATTTTTCACTTCATATTTTCTATATTTTATAATATTCAATAACTAATATATATTGAAAACTAATCAATTATATTCTCGTCTATTAATTACACATAAATTTTTTTAAACAAATAGTAAAAAATATTACATTTATTATCACATCGAAAAATTAGTGCGACATACATGCCGATAATCCCGTAACATCAAACAAGACTAATTACAAATGGGGAAAAAATCCATATAGTTGGAAAAACACAAATAACAAAAAAAAAAAAAAGTACAACAAAAGAAACTCCCACTAAGCATCAGAATTAGTATATTCCTCCCACATGTGCTCAATCAGGGCATCACGAAATTGGTAGTGCGTGGTCTTATCCCTTATCTACTTACGTCGTGCCAGAAATTCTTAAAAGCGCTTATCATTATCTTTGGCCATCTCCACATTTAGAGCAAGTGCCTGACAGCATTCTAAGATTGGTGCACGTAGATCATGTTCATCCTCGATAATCACGTTATGCATAATTATGCATGCTGTCATGATATCATGTAGCACACGCTTGCTTCACAACATCGTCGGTCCAGCAATTATACCACACTTGGCTTGGAGAACTCCAAAAGCTCATTTGACATATTGTCTACAACTTTCTTGCTTCAAAGTGAAGTATTTCTTTTTTCGTCCTTCAGGTTTACGAATTGTTTGCACAAGAGCAGCCCACTTCGGGTATATACCGCCATCTAAGTAGTAACCCATGTTGTACTTCTTTCCTTGTATCACATACTGGGCAAGAGGACCAACACCATTGCCTAAGGTTGCAAAGAAATGCGATGTACCCAACATGTTGATGTCATTGTCTAGGCATCCCAAAATGTGCGTGCTAGGTCCATAAATAATAATCAGCAACAACCTCAAAGATTATCGTAGGATGACCACTTCGCCCAGTGTATCGTCTTGCCCAAGTAGTAGGGAAAATTTTCCACTTCTAATGCATACAATCTAGGTTTCCCAACATGCCTTGAAAACCACGCTGTTGACCGATATAAAGCAATCTTGCGACATCTTCAGCCGTTGGAAATCTCAAGTAGCGTCCCCCTAAAAAGCTCGACAATTGCCGGCAGAACCTTTTAAGACTCTCAATAGCAGTTGACTCACCTATCTTGATGTACTCATTCGTTGCATCTGCGGCTTCCCGTAGGCAAGGATCTTCATTGCAACTGTTACTTTTTGCAATAGAGAAGTCCAAGTCGTCCAAGTCTGTCTCTTTTTTGGGTAAAGTAACTATCATAACTTTGGAAAGCTTTTACAATCAGTAATAATAATGTTCTTGACATTCGAAAACGTCGCTTGAATAATGATTCATCGTACAACGCATTGGGTGTAAAGTATTCGTTGTATAGGTTTTTTTCTGCTGCTGCTCGGTCATGATTGATGACCTGGTGACCCGAGACCGAGCCGCGACGGTGCATGGACCCACCCAGTTGGAGTAAATGGGAAACAACAAATGAATTACTGGAGCTCAGTCAACAAAGTAGTTGATGTTCTGTATCGATTGCTTCAAGCTCGTTTTCTAAGAGCTCGTCTATATCAGATTCGTCTCCAGATAATGATGATGACGAGTAATATTCATTTGAAGGGCCGCTGAAATTGAAATTTATTTTTGTTTAGTGAATGGAGAGGCTACTATGTGATGTAGTATTTAGCGTGATGATATTTTAGTGGAGTTGATGAAGTGTTATATAGACCAACTGTTCCAAAGCTGAACCACGTGTGATAAATATGAACCATTGGATGGATTTGGCTTATCTACATAGTCAGATCGCGATTATTGTCGTTGCATTATCTGACTGACAACTTATGAATCTGGACCGTCGAGTGGACTGGGTGAAGCTATACCGTCAGATTGCGATTATTGTCCTTGCTTTATCTAAAAAGCAACTGATGAATCTGAACCGTCGGATGGATTTGATGAATCTATACCGTTAGATTGCGATTATTGTCATTGCTTTATCTGAAAAGCATCTGATGAACTAGGACCGTCTGATGGATATGGTGAATCTACACCATCGGATCACTCTATTGTTATTTTCTCTAACCAATGTCTGCTAGATCTAGACCGTCAGATGAATTGGGCGAATCTAAACTATTAGATTGTAATTATTATCTTACCTTTATTCAGTATGTCTCTGATGAATATACATCGTTGGATGGATTGTGATGATCCCATCTGTTGGATTGCAGTTATTAAAGACCTTTTGGGGGCGTTGCCCCTGATGCCCGGGGAGGGGGGTTGTCTGCCCCTTTCCAACCTCCACGGCGACCTTACCACAAAGGTCTGTCCGCGTATGATGATTGAAACCCCATCCGTTGGATTTTCGACTGTCAGATCGATCGACAAAACCCTATTTGTTGGATTGAAATTATTGGTGTAAACTATGGCACTCAATTTTTGGGGTGCAATCTTGCATCCTTCTCACCTACATCATTTACAATCTTTACATCCCTTGTCTTTAATATCAGCAAAATGAGTAGAGGTCCAAACTTCTCAATAGAAGAAGATATTCTCCTATGCACCGCCTACCTAGATCTTTCACAATGTCCCATAGTTGGCATTAACCAGTCTAAGGAAAAACTCTGGGATAGAGTTGCAAACAAGTATAACGAAGCACTTCCACCTCACATAACTTTGTTTCGCATAGGTTGATCCTGTCAGACTCACTTTACTCAGATTGCTAAAGCTGTTCCCAAGTTCAATGAATGTGTCTGACAGGTTGAACTAGCTAACTAAAACGGTTCATTTGAGAAGGACATCGTAAGTATTATCTTTAGCATGTCTTTACAAGATAGTCCAACTTCTAAGCTCTATACTAATTTTTTGTTGTATTGTGGTTACAGATGGACAACGCTAGAAAAATGTATTCTCAAGTCAAGGAACCTTGCAAAACTTTCAAGTATGAACACGTGTGGCCAATATTGAAAGACCTGGAAAAGTATAAGGGTTCCGACGATGTTCCGATTCCAGGTTTCTCGAGTTACAATGTCTCATCACAGTCTCATCCTTCTCCAACCTCGAGGTCCCCAGCTGTAGGATCTCATGCTCTTTCTCCCAGGCTTTTATCTTTTTTCCTTAACTTAGATGAGAATAGTCCCAAAGGATCCTCGAGTGGGCGCCCAATGAAGGTTAAAAAAACTAAGGCGAAAAGGAAATGTGACGAAGAACAATCAAAAGCTCTTCAAAGTATTACGTATGCAAATGAGCACAAGTCAAGTCTATAGACAAACTGAGACACATAGAGAAGAGATCATTAAACTTTAAAGGCGTTGAGCTGACAGAGAAGACGAAAAACTTGCATTACGAAGGTTTCAAGAAGAAAATAAAATTTTGCAAATGGATCAGACATCTGTGGATCCCAGGTTTAAGGACCAACTACTTCATTAGGAAGCAATAATTTGGAATAAAAGGAAAAGAGAGACCCTTAGGCAGTCTCAAGGTGGCTCTAGTGGTTTACACAGTTCTTTGATGGTATAGAAGGTTCACAAAGCGATTCGTCGAACTACTAGGTCATTATTCTTCCTCAAAATGTGGTTGTGTTCTTGTTGAATTTAGTATTTTACTCATGTGTGTGTTTTCTATCCTTGTTTGATAACTAATTCTTAGTTGTTATATTGTTGTGTAGGTTAATTTGTCAGTTGGTATGTGTGAGTGACTTAGTTTGCATTGTCTATGCTATTTTTGTTTCAATTTGTAATTGTTCACTTTAATTGTATGTGCAAGACGTCGTTTGTGTGTTATACTAAGAGTTTTTTTAATTACATAATTTAACCAAAATAAAAAAAAATATAAATATTAAATTCATATAACAATGATACAATTAAAATTAAAGGAGAAACGGAAGATTAGACAAGAAAAAATAAAATACAAAAGCGTCAAATTTAGTACAAAATAGGATTATAAAAAGCAAAAAAAAATAATAATAAATAAAATAATGATTCAATGACAGTTCCATAAATATACCGAATTGCAAAAGAAACGCCAAACCGCATTTTTGGGGTCCAAAAATTGAAACTCTAAAATAGAGTTCCAATTTGACATCGGTTGGAGAATTAACCGGACGCCAAAATGGGCCAACCCATGGCAAAATACCATGGATTAGAGAAGCTCTTATGTGCCCTTCAATAATCACTAAAAACTCTACTTTTTACTTATGTGGATAGTTAATTTTAATACTACTAATGTAGATGCTCTAAATAGTATAACAACGAAAATGATTACAGGTTTCGAATAGAAGGCTTTCAGTGGTATATGCATACATGACCATTTTGTCAAATTTGATATAACACATCCCCTCTTAATTGTCACACCTCTAATTGTGCCATCCTCTCTAATCTGTAGATGAAATTGAGGGTTCTCGAACTAAACTCTGTTCCTATTTTCTATTTTATTTTATATTTTTAGATTTAGATCATACTTATAATAATTAAAAAAACTATATTAGAAGACATAATAAATAAGTAAACAGACAAGAAATCGAAATATTTCAACTCCATCTTCCTAGACCCACTGTGCGGGAGTGATTAGAGAAGAGAACTCAACAGGCTTAACACTCAAGAGAGCTAAAATTATTCATTCAACTTATTAAGGTACTATAGAACTCTTCAAATGAAATTACATCAGTAGACTCCAACGGCACGGTAGCAGTAATATTACAGATTTTGTTCTCTCAGGCAAGACGGGATATGAAGTCGAGTTAATAAAAACCAAACAAATTTAACATTAGCTCAAGCTTCCCAGGATTCAACTGTACAAACATTTGATTTGCTTTCCGCCTTATCTTCAAAGACCTTCCTTCATCACCTTGTCTGTCCGCGCATTGGATATCTACAATGGTAATGACCCTGCAAAGTCCCGACTCATATTCACACACATAATATTTGAAGAACAGTGAAAATGAAGATTGGAGAACTTCTCTGGACTCTGCAGAAGAGAGAAGTAACACACTCTGCCCACGATGAACATTTCCTATAGTACAAATCAGTTCTGAGTTCATTTTAAAAGTTTCGTACTTCAGAAACAAGATGTGGTTGTGAATGAACTCATCACTATTTAAATTACAGCCTACTGACATAGTTGAGAGTTCATTGTTATAGGTGTTTTTGCTTATTACTTGACACGAGCTACTACTACAAGAAAAGTTAATAATTGAGCAACCAACTTACCTAGCTATCAGTGTTTATAAACCAAAACCATTCATCCTTCTTCCTCCTCAGAGGAAGAAGCTCTGCTCACATTGTTCACATTACCATGAATTTGTGCCTCCACTTCCACATATGAAATTGGATGATCAGGCGAAGTGCCTGCAATAGACATATAAATTTATGCACACCATCAGATATGTAAACAGCGTAAAACCTGAATTCCCAAACTGAGAAACTCCATTCTACAAAAGGGTCCGCATTTTTTAAGTATTCATATAAAGAAAGGCAGTACAAAGAATAACGAGCACAAGCACAAGCTGCTTGAGTTTTTATATTTACTTTGAAACTGCTATTTCCACTCAAATTCCTATTATAGGTTCCTCCAGTGCTACAAGATAAAAGTATATATATAAATTATAATCAAAAGCATCAGGTGAACTTGCCAGCAAGCAAGTAAATAACATGTCAAACTTCATCTTGCAATCCTATGAATATATAAACAATATTAGAAAACTGTATGGAGGATAGGAGATTTCACATACTTCATTAATTGCTCCCAAGTCCCAAATTATAGAATTTACAATCCATTGTGGTATGCAAAGGCCAGCTAACTTGGCTGGTCGACTGGGTACTATTCAAATCTAGGGAAGAAATTCCAAACTGTATACTACCTTGGAAACTTAAAAAAATAATGCTCTCGAGAAACACGTTGGCAGAAATGGAAAGAATACATCTCAATGAGACCCTCATAAGACCCTAGTTTCCAGCTGGCTAACTGTAAACATAATGGAATCGTTCAGTTGTCACATGTTCATAGTTGACGCACAATGTTGACTGTTGTGGTCATGTTATGTCAAAACGGCATAGTACGATCAACCAGGAATCTGTATGATATAGATTAAATTCCCCTTTAGAAGTTACCACTTACAATGTAATTACCTTAACAATGGCTTGATCAATACTACATCTTACAGAGCAAGCTCATGCACAAGATGATCTGGAATTCATCTAGAAAGGGAACTCTTTAAACAAACCAGCCTCTGTATAGGGCTTAAATATAATACCAGCATTCCCTCAGTAATATGACGATTTATAAAGACCAAAATTTTCAAGATAGGAACCCACATTTTCTTTTCTTCTCTCAAACTCACAAAAGACAAAAAGGAGAAGCAACTAAGGTCAACATTAATGAGGCACAACTTCCATTGATATCACCTCATTATCTCACCAAGTCAATGTCCCAAGTTGTAACCATGACTCACGTGTTCATATTTTTCTTATATAGCATGATAGCATCAAATTTGACTATTGAAACAAGCAACAAGAGAAGTAGGTTGTTAAAAATTGCTAAGCCCTTGTTATTCTTATACTTTGAAGTGGAAATCGGTTAAACCAATTCTATCTAGACATTCATGAGATCTACATGTATTACACAAATCTCTGCCACTAATTTCCACATGCTAATTCACAAAAACGATCAAGAGCCAATCGTGCTAGTCCCGCATCTTCCATGAACCAATGAAAAAATCCACCCCCTTATTACTGCAAGTCAATATTCATGCCCTGCGGGCAAGTCAATATTCATGCCCTGCGGGCCTGCGATTGGGCACAAATACATTTCCTGAATAACTAGAACTGCACACACACACACACACAAAACTAAACTGCGAACTTTAACATCTAACCATTTTATTTTTCCCGTAGAATAGGAATATCATGCCATAAATAAACCTAACTAAGTATCTAAAATAGCAAATTCCCTTAATTATCAAATATATGTATGCTTTATTATTTTGTTAAAGCATATTTGAATTACATATGCACATCTAAACAATATGTCCATCACCTAGCATCTACTCAGAGGGTAATCCCATTTGCTCCCCCAACTTTCATCTCTCAATTTTGGTGCAATAGAATGCTTTTGCCATTGTCTTTCTCTCCAATCTCTACGGCTTCCATCGCTCAACCTGGGAAAATCATGAACAGATTTCTAGAAAACAGAATCGAAGTAAAAAATGAAATCTTTCGGCTTTGACCCACCAATTTCACTAGAAGCAACAATTATTTAAGATAAAGCATCTGTTCAATGAGTTTTACATATACATACACATATACATTTATTATTTTTTTTAAAAAAAAAAGGACAAGAAAAGATTAGTCATTTTCTGCAATTACCTAATTTCAGTCAAAATCACAAAGTAATTTAAGCTTAAACCAAGTTTTTTTTTTAGCAAACAGAAACCCACGAATTAATATTTTCATCCCAATTTGTTCAGATCATACAATTGCTAGAATTTCTGCATCACCTTCGAGAAAGTAAGTCGAAGAAGGCCAGCCATGGGAAGAACTGAATGAAATGGCTTCATCCGCCGTCAAGGAATTCAAAGTTGTTCCCTCTTTCAGCACCTCGGCCGTAGCCAAATCCCCAATTACCTCAATTAAACCTTGTGGTCCGCGCCTCGTACCGGTACTTTTCATAGGCGGGACCCAATAGGAATAACCAGGCAGAAACGGAAGCCAATCAGGAGCAGCACGGCGGACGACGACGCTGTGTATAGCCGCCTCTAATTTCTTGATCCTGGCGCTTACGGCCTCTTGTGGGTCGGATTGAGAGGAAGGAGATGGGTCCAGCTCCACCTCGATGAATTCCATCTGGGTTTTGGGAGACTGGTCGGAGAAATGGCGGCGGGCGATGAGGGCCTGAGGGGTACCGCGGTAGTTGAAGGTGGCGCGTGACAGGGCTTGAGAGAGGATACGGGTCATTGCCATCGGATGCGTAAATGCGTTTCTGCAAGCCGGTTTTCGCCTGTGGATCGATGGGCGGTGGGCGTATATATAGGTGAGGGTAGATAGGTCAATGGGGGGTTGGCCGGTCAGATTACGGGGACGGTGGCAAACCCGCAATTCAAAAAAGGCGTTGAGGGCGCTAGGGTTGTAGACGTTTATTATTATCATCTTAAAGTCTCAATTAATTAGTATTTTTTATTTAAATTAATACTATTTTTGGTTTCACATTTACACTTGAGAAAGACACGATTTTATTATGAATAATGATACATATTTCTATTAGTTCACCGATTGTTTTACCGGTCGACAAATTTACTCTTAAAAATCTAAATCCTAAATAATACAAGTATCTTAATTGACAGTTTTATCTTTCAACTTCTTTTTATAATTTTTGTCAACCAGTAAACTATCCGGTGAACAAATAGAGATGTTTATCATTATTTTTTCATTATATATTCAGTGTCTTGAAAATGTATGATGTGCAAAATCATCATTAGAATTAAAAATGAGAATTGTAATGTGTAATTTTTTATTAGTCTGCTTAGCATAATAGTAAAAAAAGTAGTTTTAGATTAAAGGCATCAATAATATAGGAGGTGTGCTATATGAACAAAACTACATATAAAAAATCTAACAAAATTGACACATGATGTAGTCTCATTTTTTAACACATCACATCACTCTTCTATCAAACTTATCACATAACCATTTGTCAATTTTATCATCTTTTTGTATCTTTTTTGTCCACTTAGATTTTTCCATAATATAGTGGTGACAAGTAACAACAATGAAAATGTAATGTTATGTATTACTATTGATCATATAAGTCAAATAAATGTAAGGACATGTTATTTATTCAAGCAAATATATCTTTTGTTGATACATAAAGATATTGATCATTACCAATTGTTATAAATAGTATATTACTCAAACTTAGGTAGGAGTGAGATGAAAAGTATCAACCCACCCTCCACCCCGCTCTCTAAACTCGGGTAAGATGTATGGTTATGTCAAGAGTTATGACCCCCGTGGCACCCATGGCACTCTATTTCCGTTGTGAAACCAAAATAGATTTTGTAAGAATGGGTAGTAGAGAATTGTGAGTGTGATTAGTTTTTGAGTGTCCAACCAATTTGCTAATGAGGCCATAATTTATTATGAAACACGTAACTTTCTTACTTTTTTCTTTTCTTTTTTCCTTTTAAATCTTTCCTATTTTTTGACAGTTTTTTTTTTCTTTAAAAAGTTAAAAATTATTCCCTGAAAATAGAAATCTTCCTGCACCAATTTCCAAAAGACGCAATAATTTCTCTTTCTTTCTTTTTTTTTTTTTCCTTTTTATTTTATTTTATTTATTTTTTTATGAAAGCCACCTTATGAATTTTCATTATGAGACAAATAATTCTAGGTGCATCTTTTAAAATTACAGCCTCTAAGATTCGACAAAAAATATGAGGCATAGCCGTAGTAAGTAAGAGATCTCATGGTAAGTTTATGTGCAATAGAGTTAACCTATCTTCGAACAAATCTCTATCTCTATATATAGAGAGGGAACAGGGATTTCAGAATCTTTTTCCCCCCAAAAAAGATGCTGGAATCCTCCTTTTTTTATTTTTACTTTTTTTTTTTGCCAACTGCATGTCTATGTAACTTCCCCTTATATATATATATATTTATATATATATATCCCTTTTCCCTACTACAATGTTTAGGTAGTTCCAAGCTTTCTTGTGCGCATATTTTTCTCAAATCCACAACAGATTTTCTGTTTTTTTTTTTTTTAATTTGGTGGGTGCTATTTACCCTATTTGGTAGGTTTATATTTGCATACAATTTTTTTCATGCATATTGGTATGAAAATAATTAATTCTTCTATTTCTTTTCTTTATTTATTTCATTTGGCATGAGTGGATGAAAACTGTCCATATTTATCATTACATACAAAATAATTGCTATAGAGATACTAAATGCATAATAACTACTCAAGAAATTAGTTTTTCCCAACTATTCTTTCTTCAGCCTTGAAACGTGGGTGTGAAACTTCCCGAGTGTATGAAACTTCTCCTCTAAAACTCCTATATTATTATCTGTTATTATCAAAAATTATAAATGTGATTGAAAATGTGGGCTATTTCAAGAAAAACTCCTGAGACAATCTCTTAGGCAACCGCATTCTTCTACATTAAACTCAAAAGATACTATATTCTACACACAAAAATAATTTGCACAATGGCTTCAATTTGTTCGCATGGTCAAGTTTCACATGGCAAAGAAGATTTGAGATACTGAGCTTTACATAAATGATAATTTTTTATTCTTCAGATTTCATGATAATTCTCTTTTTGTTTGTATATCTCAAGGTGGGAGATACCAATGGTTTAGAAAAAAGGGGAACTTGATCAGCTTCCCACCATTGCCATCATAAAGCGAAGGTACAACATCCTTTCAATTCCTGATGACATTTTCAAATGGCTAGTGATAACTCCTATTTTAAGTGATTTTATTTTGAACTTCTTCAGGAAGCATGATTGTAATAATAATAGTCATTGTGGTCTAGTTGTTCTTGCAAAAAAAATGTGGATTCGGTAAGGGTAGTTTCAATTTATATACATACAATCGATCAATTGGTTTATTGACTTGTCTTGGAAAAATTAAAAAAATTTCGATTTAGTCTAACTCTAAACAATATGAAATTTGTATATGTACATATAGCCAAAAATAGCAATGAGGAAGATAGGTTGCACGTGCACAAAGAAAGATTTTCTTCTGGATGAGTCATTCAGAAGATGGGGTAATTATGTGAAAAGTAACCCACTAAAGACTGTTATAAGAATTGCCGATTGGATTATGAGTCAGTGCATTGTGGAAGGAGAGAAGTGAAGATGTGGAGCAAAAATGAGATGAAGATAAGACTTCCAAGGCAGGACTTAATTTGGTTCCAGGTCGGTCTTGATTGGACAATATTCCTAGCAACGCTAATTGGACACTTTCAAGGGGACGTGAAGGTGCTATTCTTATCGATCGTAGGTCGTTGTTTCTATGCTGTCAGCCTTATGCTTTATTGAGTTTTCGTGCTTTACCTAGTTTACTGAATAGATAAAAAGAATGCAAATTTCGTGAAATTTCGAAAGTTCCATTTTGACTAAATTCTCGAATAATACTCAACTATAAGAAATTGGTGAGTAAATCTTGTAATCGGATAATTAGTTATAGGAATTTGAGAAAATTGTAGTTTGTTTTGGTAGGGATAAGAACGATTGCTTGGATTGATATCGATTATATTCATAGGTTAGTAGTGTTGTCAAAAGAATAACAAAATCTAATCGGGTAACGAATTTAGGGTTAAAGAGTGCTTAAACCAAAAATACCGCACTTAAATGAGTATTGTCGGAAATACAAGGACTTAATTATGGAGTATATTAAGTCGAGGGTCCATTAAGTGATAAGTAGAAAAATCTAGAGAACACTTGGACCATTAGAAATGCTCACATGGATAAAAATGAAAGAACATTTGGCATTCTTATTGGCAAGAATTCTCATGGGCTTCCAATTGGACTTATTTCCATTGGCTATGTATAAATGATCTAGAGATAATTGGAGGCTCTTTCATTGGTAGAATCCAAAGAGTTCTATAAAATAATTGGGAAATTCGTCCATAAATTAAGATAGGCTTAGAACACCCTCAAAAAAACTTCCAAAACACATCCTTTGTCTTCCAAACAAAGCTTTCTTCATATACATATAAAATCCCTACTTGGAGAGCTCCTTTACTTGAGGAATATACAAGGACTTGAAGGTACTTTACATCCTCAAATATCTAGCAATCTTTAAAGGAGTAAAGGCAAGGTGAGTAACCAATACTTGGGTTCCATTGGCATGCATATGTTTTAAAAAGGAAGAGCAATTGTTTTAATGTACATTATGATAATTTATGGCTTGTTTTCTTGCATATTAATAACTAGCATTGCCCTACCCATTTTGTATAGAATTGTCTTGAATTGTTCCCATACTATGACTTGTCCAATGATCCCGGGATAAAGAAGGTTAGTGTGATATTTGATTTGAATTGATAATGTTATTTGTTGAAACTTTGGTAAGGGTCAACCGGGGTTAATTGTGGATCTACTTATTATTGTATTGCTATGGCCAAACTTGACAATTGGAAAGTAGCAATGTGCGCTACGGGTAATAGGTAATTCTAGTGCTTGGGCCCTAAAATCCATTTAAGAAAATTTATGCATATTCATGCTTCTTGAATTTATGAAAGAAATGATTTTTTATAACTTTGTGGCAATCTAAGTATTGTGTTACTCACGGGGTACAATGTACTCATTTTGTGCATATTTAACATTTTGTAAATGATCAACCGAAGACTTCGTGAAAAGCAAGCTGAGGGATGGAGGTTATCTCAATATGCAAGCAAGATTATGCATGTAATAGAGACGGATTTATGGGCTTATTATGAAGATGAGCCAATGTTTTTTATGTACTTGGGGACTACGTATGAATTTGACATCTTTTGTGCCTACACCCTCTATCACACCCCGCTAATTTTACAATTAAATAAGAATATCCTATATTGGTTAACAAATTTTGTAGCGGAAGCTTCAATATAAATAGTGGGGATGAGACATACAAAGCAAACAAATTGTCTTTATCTTCTCGAGTTTAACATTCTATAAAGTTAATTACTAAACTAGTAAGTTGTTAAAGTTTAAAGAATCATTGAAACTAGATTTCTCAATAAAATGCAAAGAATTCAACAAGTTGTATCAATAGAAATATTTTATTAATTACCAAAGCAAGCAAAATTAATCTAATTAAGACAAATCATTGGAAAGCTATCATACTGAAAGGTAAATTTCCAATTGCTAGAAATACATTTATACAAAGGTGGGCATACTTATTAATACAAAATGATATTAAATTCTTTATTTTAGTAGTTGCTTCAAAGACAGGTTTTCACTACATGAACAACTTTACTCCCGTTCGAGAGCATTATCCAACTCCTTGCTTGCCTTGCCTTTCAAATGTTACATCTTCAATCATCTACAAAATTGTAGAAATAGGGAGTGAGTACAAAATACTCAAGTAACAAAATCTTTTGATTCACCTTTCATTTGAAGGATTCATTTTCGAGAGAACCATTTAATGCACAAAGCTTTTCGATGCACAAAAGGGCCCTATCACTAGTTAAACTACTACACGTGGTGCGCGTAAAATTCATATCAATTCAATCACCGTCATGGACATTTAAGTGGATCCACAATTAACCCCAGTTGACTTTTACCGAAGTTCTAATTCAAAGCAAACACCACACTAATTTTCTCTATCCCGATATCATTGAATAGGTCATAGTGTGGGAAACAATTCAAAGAAAATCAATACAAAATAGGTAGAGCAACTAGTGATTCAAATGCAATAAATTAATCTTTCTTTTTAATGCATCAAATCATCTATTTATCTCATAGGAGACTTCAATCAAACCATGCTTATCATATCAAAAACTTGATAAATGCGAAAAAGGAATCAAAGAATTAGTTACTCACCTCTTTAACTTGATTTTTCTAAAGATTCTTTGGTTTGTTTAAGAAAATTCTCACATCTTTGCCCTATTTATAATCTTGAAAAATATCCAAATTTAATTGATTTTAATAAACATTTGAGTTCCACCAATCAAACTATGACACGTGGCGCAATGTACCGTCGTACACTTGGCAGCAAATTGCTCAAGCAGTCCTTATACTTTGTATTGCCTTATAATTAAGTCCTGATAGTTCGATTCATGTTACATGAGTCGATTCACTTAATGTGATTCATAACTAAGTGACTATACTTTAAGTTATACTAATCAGTAACCACGTTCTTGTCTTTAGGCATTACTCAAGTAACAACCTTTGAATCTTTTGACATTATGGATACCAACTCAGGTGACAATTCAGTCATCGTCAAATAACAATCACGTTTGTCAATATTTGAGTTCTAACTCTTAGAATTCATTTACAATGGGTGTGGTTTAACTCAATCACGTTGTCATATTCTCATTCTTCATATTTATTTGAGTGGCAACTGATGCAATTCCAATTCATTAGCAAAATATCGATCATGTTGTTAACAATCATGTTCTAATTCTTGATATTCATTTGCGTAACAAATATTGTAGTTTTGCAATTCAATACCCTTACGTTGCTATATTTTGATTCTTAACAATCTTGTGACTTCACCATTAATGTCATTCAATTAATTCTCCCATCTTTGATAATCTTGTGACTTCATTATTGATACAATTCAATTACTTCTTCCATCTTTAACTCTTGACAATTCATGTAACAATTCAATATTCAATTGAATCACAATCATATAACCTTGAAAATTCAAGTAATTCCCAATTATTATCATCATCAAAATATTATCATTGGTTTAATTCCTTGTTAAATTTTTGCGGGATGTTACACCCTCACTCACCTATATCATACAAAATTTGGAAAGATAAACCTATGTTTTTGATCTAATTCTAATGTATTACTAGCCTAGTAAGTAAGTAAAGATGGTAAAATAAACATATGTAAGAATATGTAACTTTTGCTTAGATTGGAGGCCTCATTTTCCATGTAGAGGCTCCACAATCCTTGATCTAGCTAGCTAATCAATAAAATAGTTTTTATATAATTGATTGTGTATGTTTACTCTTCTATTTACTTTAGAAAGGCTTCCTTTGGTTTTACTTTTATTTTACTTTAGACAAGCAAAACCATTCATCAGTCATACAATCAATTTAATTTAAGTAATTCTCACCAAACAAGAGAATTGAATAAGCTATTCTTTTAGTATAATTCTAAGTAAAGTAGAGAACTTAAAAGATATATCACAAATGAGTGTCACGATATTTAAGCACTTATTGAAATTGCATGTCTCGTCTCTTTTAGTATTTTAATTAGTTTCTTTAATAAGTTAAAGGCTTCCGCCATCGTAGTAAAAACCTCTTAACAATTCATTATGGAAAAATAACGGGGGCGTGACAAAGAGCCTTGAGAACAAGGTCCTAAACAGAGAAGAGATTAATAACACACTGTGCTTAGTGAAATTTGACAAAATGCATTAGTGATTATTAAACACAATGCGCTCAATGTTGAATTATATGGAAATTATAATGATTAATGTTGTATGTGATGTTAATGTTGAATTGTATCTATTGTAGGTTGAAATTTAAAAAGAAATGAAAAGCTTGTCGAAAATAAGTTGGGAAAACATATGCTGCAAAGACTATCCGTTTATAAGTATTACCGTTGATGCTATTCTCCACACCATCCTCCCCAAAACAAATAAAATTCAAAAATAGTTCCTTTTTTTTTTGGCCCTGATCTTTTACTCTTTCACTCTTAGAAATATTTTTTGGCAATATAAAAACAAATTGTTACAAACATAAATTTCTGCTCATCAGAATTTATGTTTTGATGATTTATGTTCTATCTATGAAACATAATAAAATTTTGATTTAACTCTAGAACTATAAAATTTTTATAAAGTTTCTATTGATAATTTCCTATTATGTAAATTTCTACTATTTTGGAACTATTTATACTTACCAATTTCCAAATAGTTTTTCTCCTTATTTTGCAAAATCTGCTTTTAGCATTTCAATAGTTTATTTATTTATATTCTTATTTCTTAAAGCATGTTCAGAAATTGCAGTACTAGTTATATATTTTTGCAAAACCCAACAATAATGAGATTTTTCAATTCCAGTCACATGATGCAAGAGCTTGCTTTCCAAATAAGCATAGAACAATTTTCGCGGCATACAACTTTAATTTTTCAACAGTACATTATCAATTATTATTTCAACAACTTGAAAGAAAACACATTAGATTATCAATACAAGTTGGGAAACCATATGCTTTTTTCACTACAAACTCCATTAAAACATATGAGTAAGCTTAAATAAGTTTGGTTGCATCCAAAATTTTATTAGGAACCACGACTCAAACTTTGGCTTGTACTAGAAGTGTCCCGTTCCTTTTTTTCTTTTCTTTTTTTTCGGGTATCATTTCTATTTTGAAAATATAAAAAAATTATTTATTTTTAATTTCAAAAGATCTATTTAATTAATAGATCTAAAAAAAATGAGTTATGCTATCTTGACCATAAAAATAGTCAAGATCAATCTCTTTCCATGATAGGATATTTCTTAAAAATTTAGTATTTACTCATAGGCAATTCTATGTGGTACGTAGTATCTAAAATTACGTATTACGTCGGTCTTAATATTTATATACAATAACAATGAGAAGCCTACAAAAAAATACTTATTTTTATTTAAACGATAATGCTCAAGCACCTCTTGGAGGTTTTGTTACAAAATATCTTACCTCATGTGGTATGCATTGATGCATGCCGCATGGATTTGAAATATACGTGGCGTGCATCAATGTATGTCACATGGGGTTAGATGTTTTGTAACAAAACCTCCAGGTGGTGCTTGAACATTTTCATTTATTTAAAATGCTGCTTTATGCGTTGCTATATTTTTCTACGTTGTACATATTTCTTATTTTGTACTTTGTTAGCGAAATTTCTACCGTGCAACACACGGGCACAAATACTGGTTGGGCAGAAAGATTTCAGTGTTGAGTAAGTAACGCCTTGCAATATTTAATAATTAACTCATTTGTCTAGTGAGATTATCCCACTAAATGCCCACTTAGTGGGAGACTATTGAACAACCACACGTGAGTTCTCCGTATAACGGGGAGATTGAGACTAATTGTTTGAAAGAACATGCAAAAAATTATCTAGACATGACAATGTCTGGACTAATTGCCAATCTAATGAACCATGGTACACAATCAATTAATTTTTAAAACTTGCTATTTGTTCATACATTTTGTAGAATGTGAAAGTATTGTTTTGATCCTCAATCTATCTATTTATAATAATTTAAATCAATCAATTATTATAATCTACTACAAAACTTTTTTTTATTTTTTAATTTTATTATTTAAACCGGTAGATTGAATACAAGCATGACTAATAGCGTGTGGTATCTTTGTGTCGTGTGTGCGCGTTGTGTTTCTATCAAAAAAAGAAGAGAAAAAGGGAAGAAAAAAGAGTTCAAGCTTGGGCCTATTGAGCTTGGAAAATGGCCGCAGCATTCAGCCCAAACATTCACAACTCTAAACATGTATAGAACTATAGAAATGTTAGGCGAGCTTAAGTCCTAAGACCATCTAATTTAGAGCACTTAGTTATTACTGTATTTTTGAACAAAAATTTACACTCCAAAAAAGATTGACTCGTGACTGAGAAAGTGTGTGTGTGTATATATATAGACACACGTTACAATATCTCTCAACTCATAGTTCACAATTCACATATGATTTAAGAACATGAATGGAAAACTGAAGAATATTAATTAGTTAGTAGTTGTTATGCTATTTTTTGTAATTTGTTATATTCTGTTTACAGGTGTAATTTTCTCATTGGTTCTTAGTTTTAGATCAGTTTTATTCCCTTTCTTGTATATATACCTGAACGTACAGTGTTGGTTATGTTGATTGAATATACAATCTTTCTTGATTCTTTTCCTCTAGAATCTTCTCTCCAAAATTTGTTCATGGTATCAGAGAATCAAGGTTCTGATCGATCTTTGTCATGGCTGGAAGAGGCAATATCGCATGGAATGTGATAGCTGAAGGAGGCCGAAATCAACAGGGAGATAATACAGAGATGAATCGCGAGGCAGGAGTTGCTAATATGATTCCAGATCAGAATCGCCTAGATGATCCACTACAACTACAAGGATCAGATCATCCTGGTATGGTACTCACTACTAAACCTCTCACAGGTATGAATTTTCAGTCTGGGAAGCGCTCGATGAAAATTGCGTTAGGGGCGAAAACAAAATTAGGGCTCATAAATGGTAGAATTAAGGCACCGAGTGAAGATTCCCCTAATTTTGAACAATGGAAGAATGTTGATTGCATGGTAACATCATGGATCTTAAATTCTATATCAAAAGATATTGTGGATGCTTTTTGTATGCAAGCTCGACTAAAGAACTATGGGATGATTTAGAACAAAGATTTGGAGAGTGTAATGGACCAATGATGTATCAACTATGAAGAGAAATAACTACTATACAGCAAGGGTCCACTTCAGTGATGGTATATTTTACTAAGCTCAAAAGGTTGTGGGATGAATATGGCAGTTTGATGCCATTACCAACGTGCACTTGCGGAGCAGCCAAAGAGATGTTAGAGATAGATATGAATGAAAAATTGATTCAATTCCTCCTGGGGGTTGAATGATAGTTTTGACAATATCAAGAGTCAGATCTTGTTAATGGAGCCATTGCCTACCTTGAACAGGGCATATTCTATGGTTTTGAGAGTGGAGAAACAAAGGAAGGTTCAAGAGACATTTCCAGAATCATCTGAGAATGCAGCAATGATAAGCAATACATCAGAATATGGGAGAGGAAATTATAGCAGAGGGGCAAGTAGTTCAAGCAATTGGAATGCAGGAAAAGGAAAAACAAGTCGGAGGAGGACAAGGAGCAGAAAGCCAAACTTTATTGTGTCCATTGCAAGACTGCTGGACATTAAATAAGTGACTGCTTCAAGGTTCATGGATACCCTGAATGGTACAAGAAGCTGAAGGATCAAAGAGAAAAGTCTGTAGCTAATATGGCTGATACACCACTGAGTTTTGACATGGATACCAATGTTGATCCAGGAAAAACAAGAATGCAGCAACCTGATATGGCCAACCCGATTCAACAAGAAATTGCCAAATTTATGAATGAGAAGATCCATAAAGGATGAGGCAGCAGTATGAACTTTGCACACTTTAGTGACTATGCTGGTAAGAAAACTATTGTAAATTACCATTATGCTTTTACTATGTTAGGGGATCTAGAACATGGTTCATGGATATTAGATACAGGAGCAAGTAGTCATATATGCACTACTTTAAACCTTATGACGAACTTTAAACCAGTTTCTGTCACCACACCTGTCTATCTACCCGATGGATCTGTAAAAAATGTTACACATTCAGGACAAATAAACCTAACAGAGAGGCTAAAACTTTTGGAAGTCCTTTATATTCCCAGCTTCAAATACAACCTGTTGTCAGTAGCACAATTAGCCCAAACCTCAAAACTAAAATGTGTGTTTTATCCTACCTATTGCTTGTTGCAGGACCTGATGAGTGATGAGATTTTGGCTGTTGGAAAGTTGGTTGGGAAGCTATACATTCTCAATCCAAGATCCTTAAATACTTCTAGTTCTTTGAATAAAACATCTTCTGTTTCTTTACAGTTGCATGTACCTCAAACACTTTCTATTCCATGTAATGATTAGTCACTTTGTGACATTACTTGTAATAATATTCTTGAAGATTGGCATAAGAGGCTTGGACATGCCTCTACTACAATTATGAAACACTTATATTTTTTGAAACCACTTTGTGATGACTCTTCTGCTTTACATTTGCAAGAATGTGATGTATGTCATCAATCTAAGCAACAAAGAATTCCCTTTCCTGTTAGTTCCATAAAGACTACATCCGTTTTTGAGTTAATACATGCTAATATTTGGGGCCCTTACAAAATTCCTTCAATCACTGGAACTCCATATTTCCTTACTTTGGTAGATGATTTCAGTAGAGCAACTTGGGTATTCTTAATGGTGCATAAAAACCAAGTTGTAAAGTTGTTAGATGGTTTCTTTAAACTGGTGTGTACACAATTTGAAAAAAGGGTGAAATGTTTAAGAAGTGATAATGGTTCAGAATTCATGAGTTGTGAATGCCAGGAGTTATTGCATCAAAATGGGTTATACATCAGAAGAGTTGTGTTTATACACCCCAACAAAATAGGGTTGTGGAGAGAAAGAATAAGTCCTTGTTGCAAATAGCTACGGCATTGATGTTTCAAGCACACTTACCTAAGAAATTTTGGTCTCATTCTATTTTGGTTGCTACATATTTGATTAACAGATTACCTAGTTCAGTTTTGAACTGGAAAACACCATTTGAAATTCTTTACAATTCCCGGCCTGACTATACACGATTGAAACCATTTGGGTGCTTCTGTTATGCTTCTAACCTTTTGCCACACAAAGATAAATTCTCTCCAAGAGCACATAGATGTATTTTCATTGGATACAAGCCTGGCCAAAAGGCGTACAAGTTATATAATCTTTCCACTCATCAAACCTTGATATCCAGAGATGTTCAGTTTTTTGAAAGTACTTTCCCATATCAAAATATCTCACAATTTGATCATGATACACCATTACCAACCTTCATTGATTCAACCTATGTTTCTGTTTCACCATTAACAGTACCAGAACCAAACAGCCATCATACTACTCATTCTAATGACCAAGCTACCATTTCTAGAATTGAGACTAGTATGGGAGATATGGGTACAGAATCTTACAATTTATCTGAACCAACACAAGGGAATATTGATAGAGATGATAATGTTACTCCAGAAGAGGGGAATATTGATGGAGATAATGCACAAGAAGTGGGTGATGTTCCTGAACAGGGCCAAACCATTTATCTTCAGATAGGTCTCTAGTTGAAATTTCTGCTACTCAACAATTGCCAAGGAGGAGTTCCAGACATAAAACCCAATCTTCTTGGCTTCAAGACTTTGTCACCCACTTTTTATTAACTTATAGGGGTGTGCAAAAAAAACCTGGACCGGTTGAACTGGCCCAAAATCAGACCGAACGGGCCAGTCCGGTCCGGGCTTTGTGGCCAAAATGACCTGTCCGGTCCGGTCCTAAACCGGTCCGGTCCGGTCCGTGGTTTTCTTTTGAAGACCCGGAAACCCAGTCAAAAACCGGTTGACCTTTTTCTTTTTTTTTTTAATATATAAATTGAAACCCGGTTTTCAATTTTCATAATACCCAAGAGGTAAGAATCAAAACTAGTTCCTTTACATAGTCACTTGCACAAATGTCCATATTATTTATAAGCCCCAATTATTTTACCTTTTTACAAAACTTTCAATGTGAGACTATCATTTAACTTAAAACTAAATATAAATGACCAAGACAATTATTAATTTGCCTCAAAGTCCACAAAATTTCCTTTACATAGTCACTTGCACAAAGGCCTATCTTATTTATAAGCTCTAATCATATCGCTTTTTTACAAAACTTTCAATAAGGGACAATTAAAAAGTTAAAGCAATACCACTAAATTTCTTTTTCAAATTAGAATTTTTTGGCCAATAAACTTATTTAAAAATCATCATTATTTTATTGTTTTTAAGCAATAGTCAAGAATAATTGTGTTAATATATAATATTACTAAAATTTGTAACATTATAAGGATTTTGTTAAAGAAAATTATTCGGATTTATAATATGTTTGTTGACTTTATTTAAGTTATATGCTATTATTATGTAAAATATATATATTTATATATACACGTAGAGAATTGTGCTTATACATCTTCTCATTTATTTAAGTTATTTTCTTATTGGTAAAAAGTGTAAAATGAATTTTTTTGCTTTTATTTTAAGTGGTAAGTGTTATTTATTTTTGACAATTACATTATTTTTGTAATATTTAATCCTCATAAATGTATAATAAAGTTGGAATTATCCATCTTTTGTCTTTTGAAAATATCAAAATTGTATCATAAAATTGTTAAAATTATAAAGTAGATATAATAATTATGATTTTTTACATTTATTTTCCAATTTAGGATACATATTTCAAATATTTAATAATTTTAGATTTATTAAAATAAAAAAAAATGAGAAATACAAGTAAGTCTAGTATTTCTACCTTACGAAAGCATGTTAATACTTTTGTTGCACATAAAGCCTTTCTATTTGTTTGTTCTAAACTTTGTTTATATGTGTTCTTACGTTACTAAGTTTATAGAAATTTTTTTCACAAGCTCGGAAAAGCTCGAAAAAAACCGAATTCATTACTCGAGCTCAAACCGGGACCGAAACCGTTCGGGCTTGCCATTTTTGGGACCGACACCGAGACTGAACCGAAGATGTTTGGTCCGATATTGGTCCTTCAAAAACCCGGGACCGAGACCCTTTTGCACAGCCCTACTAACTGATCTACCAATAGCAGCCACTGCTTCTCATTCTTACAAGACACCTATTAATTCTCAACACGTACCTCCTACTTTTCCCTATCATGTTTCACCTTATTTTAGTAGTGCATATATGTTTTTTCTTGCAAATGTGTCTACTTTACAGGAACCGACTTCTTATTCCCAAGCTAGTAAGGATGATCAATGGATTGAAGTTATGAACAAAGAGATTGCAGCTCTCGAAGCAAATCACACTTGGGAGGTTAGTGACTTACCACCTGGAAAGAAAGCAATTGGCTGCAGATGGGTGTACAAAATTAAGATGAAGCCTGATGGGACAGTGGACAGATATAAAGCCAGGTTAGTAGCAAAGGGTTATCACCAAATCCAAAGTATTGACTACACTGATAGCTTTTCTACCGTTGCTAAGTTAGTCACCGTTAGAGTCTTCATTGCACTTACAACTACTAAACAGTGGCCTCTACATCAGTTAGATATAAATAATGCATTTTTGCATGGGTTCCTTGAGGAAGAGGTTTACATGCTACCCCCAGAAGGATATACTATAAAATCAGGCCAAGTTTGTAGGTTGAAGAGAAGTCTTTATGGCTTGAAACAGGCATATAGGCAATGGAACACGGAGTTTTGTGATAAGTTGATTGCTTATGGTTTTCACCAGTGTGCACATGATCATTGTTTATTCATTAAATCTGAGAACAACTATTTTTTGGCACTCCTCGTATATGTGGATGATGTGTTAATTACTAGTTCCAATTCAGATGACATTGTACATTTAAAGAAGTACTTAGATGATCTTTTTACCATTAAAGATTTGGGGCTTGCAAAGTATTTCTTAGGGCTGGAAATTGCAAGAAGTGAGCAAGGGACATTCCTAAATCAACGGAAATACACTTTAGATCTCCTAAAGGATGCAGGCATATTGGGTAGTAAACCAGTTTCTACCCCATGTCCCAGAGGTATCAAACTCATAGCTAACAGTGGGATTCCATTAATAGAACCTGAAAAATATAGGAGACTTGTTGGGAGATTGTTGTATCTCAATCTTACTCAGCTGGACATTACATATTCAATTCAACAATTGAGTCAATATGTCAATAATCCCTGTCAATCACACTGGGAAGCAGCCCTTCATTTATTAAAATATCTGAAGGGTTGTCCTTCAAAGGGTTTATTCTATCCTTCCAATTCAGATTTTGTTCTTCAGGCTTACAGTGATGCTGATTGGGCAGCATGTCCAGATACAAGAAAATCAGTCACTGGGTATTGTTTGTTCCTTGGTTCAGCCCTTATTTCATGGAAGACAAAGAAGCAAAATACCGTATCAAGATCCTCCGCTGAAGCTGAGTGCAGGGCATTGGATACTACCATTTGTGAGATTCAATGGATGTCTTATCTTCTCCAGGCACTTCATATTCTTTTGCCTATTCCAATTCAAGTATGGTGTGATAACCAAGCTGCTTTACATATAGTGGCTAACCCCGTATTCCATGAGAGAACCAAACACCTCGAAATCGACTGTCATCTAGTTCGAAATAAATTCAATGAGGGTTTCATTGTTCCCAAACATATTACTTCTAGATTCCAAGTAGCAGACATCTTCACCAAGGCGCTGGGGAATCCACAATTCCAATTTTTGGTTGCCAAGTTAGGCATGATGGATTTCCATCTCTGCCAACTTGAGGGGGGGATGAAGAATATTAATTAGTTAGTAGTTGTTATGCTATTTTTGTAATTTATTATATTCTGTTTACATGTGTAATTTTTTCATTGGTTCTTAGTTTTAGATTAGTTTTATTCCCTTAACATATGCTCATTTTCAGTCTATCATAATACCATTGAAATATACACAGATGATTGTTGCTTGCACATCTCTAGCAAATCTTAAAGTACAACTCACAAAATATAAACCTTACATAGTTCACAGTCAAGAAAAAGACCACACAAGGATTCACTATTTCTAGGATGATATAATATTTGCTAGCTATGAGCATTTCCGTGTGCTCATTGTTAATAATATATTGGCAAGAGACTTAATGTGAGGAGGAAAACCCCAAAATTGAGTTTTTTTCCGCTATACTGGGAGTTCTCTAAAAATGTGTTTAAGATTTTTAAGGATGCTTGTATATTGTCTTACACTGTTACTGACAATTAGCATCAATTTCTGTTGTAGGCGTTTTATCATTCTCGTAGCTATTTATCGACGTTAAATCTTTTCGAATGAGACATGATCCTCAAAATTGAAAAATTACTAGGAATTACAAAAAAGCATCAAGATGAGTTTGAGGGGGAAAAAACGTAATAAAATGTTTGTTTCGCTTCTTGCTTCCTAGTCTTTCCCTATACCTCTCTAGGAAAATCAAATGCAAAAGGATAACTCAAAAGAGAAAAGCTAAAGTTGTAAACTACAAAAGCATTTTGGCTCGTAATTCCCCATTTCATTGCTCACTCTGTGGAGAACTTGGTGTTCTAACAAAGCGTCCCTACAAAATCATAATAAACAGAGAGTCAGAATTTTTTTATTAATATATAAAATGATTGGGATAATATATAATTCTTTTCTTTTTTTTAAATAATTTGAAAAACTTTTGTCACTGTACCTTCATCCTTGGCCGTCGATCAGCATTCACTTTTCTAACTTGATATCTAATTTTTTTGGAGAAAAGACGCGAACGGCGTTTTTCTTTGTAGCGTAGCACGCTGGCCTCTCTTACTCCACCACCCTCAGAGAACAAGTCTATTTGAGCCAATTTGGCCTGCATCCACAATCAAATAGAGAATGATTATTTTAACGCTACCAAAATATATAGAAAAGAAATTATTATTATTATTATTATTATTATTATTATTATTATTATTATTATTATGTACTAATAATAATAGTAAAAAGATAATGAGAGCACAACCCTTCCCATCTTTTTAAATTATTATTATTATAATATGACCACCAAAATAAAACGTTTAAGAAAGCGTGGAATTGGGTTCTAAACAGATAAATCACATACTCGCATTATAATGGTTTGATAAATTGCGGAGAGTATAGGCTGATATACGTTTCACATCCAATTTGATGGCAGCTGCCAAAAATGTGGGGATGGGAATCCTCTTCATTGGAAGAAGGGGATCAAAATATGAATACCATTAAAAGTTGCGGACCTATACCGAAACACAAGATAAAAGTCAAAGGGAAAAGTTTTAAAAATCATAGAAAATTTTAAATTGGAACGAAGTAGGAGTTATAAAGGCTTAAAAACATTTAATAATAACATAAATAATGTTCTACTCCAAAATAAATAAATAATTAATTAATTAATTTACGTAGTAGTAACAAAATAGTTGATACTATAAAAAAAATGCTAAGACAAAGCAAAATTTTGTGCAGGAGTTTTTATTGGTCAAGAATCCACTTTATTTTCTGTTAAAAAAATTGACTTTGCTAACAATTTTTTAATTTTTAAATTAATAATTAAAGGGCGCGTGCGCCTAAAATCAAAAGAAAATGCTTTTAGCAGCAATAACTTAACTAAAATAACAGAAACCGACTTCAAATCCCCTATGTGCAATTTCGTGGCGGGAGAGTAAAAGAGGAACATACTTGAACATCATTGCCGGACGCCTCGTAAGCTGGAGCTTCACCGGAAAATGGCGACCCCTTATCTGACCACGCGTTCAAAACTTTGTTGTAGTTCAATTTTAGGAGCAACCCGGAATTCGGTTTTGGAATTGCCTCCTCTTTTGATGCTTTGTTATGGGCTCTTCCGATCTCGCCGGTTCTAGTGGAAGTTGTAGCCTCCTTAGCTAACTCGGGATTCTTGATTTCTGAAGGCTTTTCGACCTTCTTTTTCTTCTTTTCTGCAGGATTTTTGATCATTTTCGGATTGATATCGAGTACATTTACACTAGGGAACCTCCACCAATCCCCGTCATCAACATTTCTAAATGCTCTCACTTCACTTCTCATACCAAAGCTAGAATCAAGTGCATTCTCAAATCCTAGACCTATTGGATAACCATAAACAAAATTATTCATTTGGCTATTAGTATAAGCATTGGAATCATCCACAAATTCATTTTCTATGGTTGAATTTCCCATTATACTATCAATGCCACCATCAATTTCCTCGTCTAGCATCGACTCTGCATCAAAATCTTCTTGAAATTCTTTGCAGACTTCTACAAAATCGACTCTGGAATTGATTTCTCCAGGACTTTGGCAGCGCTTTTTGAAGGAATTGCCCCCTTTCATCTCGATTGGCAAGGTCGGCTTTTCTTGAATGTGTGGATGCATCAAGAAGCTAGAATTATCAATCAAAACCAAATCTGAGGGGTCATATGGAAAGGGAATTTCACTATTCTTACTATGTGGTTTGTTGAATTTGCAAGGCTTTGTGAATTTGTTGGCGAATAACTTGGGATAGGCTGTGGAAAGAATTGCTGCAGCCTCATTGTAAGTTTGATTAGGCCTTTTCCGAGGGGTACGAGGTTTTCTAGTGGAGATTGCAAGAGGGGAATTGCTGGATTCAGAGAGAGTTGAAGATGGAGAAGATGAATTTGAAGTCCAAGAAGTAGTTGGAGATCTAATAATCTCAAGGTCTAATCTATATGCTCTCCCACCTCCACTTAAAAAGGAAGACATTTGTAATTCCACACAAGAAAATCCCTCCAAGAGTATGAACAAAAATTCAAATTACTGCAAGAAACCAAGTATATTTGACAATGCAGCCTCAACCCAATCTACCGCGACATAGTAATTCCAAGTTATTTCGACTCAGGGACTCATTTTGAATTCAAGAACTGGACTGGAGGTTCTGATATTGGAGTTGAAAGGGAAAAAGAAGTACACTCTGCAAATTAACAGGAACCCTAAACCCTGAAAAGCACTTTCGGACAAAAGCAACTTCTGATCTGATTAATCAAGACCTGATGAAAAGGTCAAAACTTTCAACAAAATAAGCCAAAAAGTAGAGAACCCTTCAAAGCCCAGAAAAGGGGGAAAAAATGAAACCAGCAGTTGAGACTTGAGACACAGAAACAGGAAATCCTTAGAAGCTATCTTGAAAAAGGGATCCTATATTTCCGCAAGAAATCCAAGAAACTGCAGCAAGATTCTTGCACCAAAATGAATGCAAAAATCCTATGATTTCATGAGGTGGGATTTCTTTGGAGAAATGTCAAACTATCTCAGAATGGGAAGATATCTGTTACAGGAAATTCAAGACCCTATTTTCTTTTTCGTGTCCCTCTCAGTCTCTCTGTTTATTAACTTATATATATATAGAGAGAGAGAGAGGGGGGGTAATGCTGTGTACAGTGAGTCACGGGATAAAAGGTTAGGATCCGTTGGCTAATTCTGTACATATAGCAGAAAACACACACACTGTATCTCTCATATAGGAAAGAAGATAAATATACATTCATACTCTCTCTGTATGTATATGATCTATTTGTGTCTATCTCTCTCTAGAATGGATGATTGAAGGAGGGGTGGAGATGACAGAGAGAAGGGGACCAGAAGTTTTCCGGTGGACCACATTTGTTTCTCTTTCTACCTGTTTTTGCACTTTTAGCAGTACAATTATGCTACTGCTATTGTCTAAAACATCCTTGCATTTTTATTTTTCTCAGTAATTTGGTATTTTCAATATCCTGTTTAGGCGTGGGCGTCGGACGAGTCGGGTCGGGGGCTCAACCCCGAACCCGACCCGACTTCAATCGGTTTTCGTTTTTTCAACCTGAAAATCGGCCCGACGGGCCGGTGAACCCGATCTAACCCGACCCGACACGACGCAGGTCGGGTTGGACTGGGTCGGTACCGGGTCTGGAGAATTTTGTATTTTTTTTACTTAAAACTTGGCCAAGTTTTAAGGCCCAATATGATGCCTCCTTAGTCCTTATATTATGTTTGGTTGTGCTAGGGTTCCAGACAAGAATAGAATTAGAGGGAGAGACGACAGAGGCTGGAAATAGAGAGAGAGAGATGGCGGCACGGGCAGTGGCGGCAGAGGTGGCAGTGGCAAAACCAACGCGTGGCAGCATCAACACCAACGCGTGGCAGCAGCATTAGCTGAACGGCAGCGGGAGCAGGAGGGGGAGAGGCGGCAGCAACTGTGGTGGGCGGGGACGGGAGAGGCTGCAGCAATAGTGGTGGGCGGCAGCGAAACGGAGGATGTAGTGTGTAATTGTGTATTTTGAATGTATTGTGGATTTTGAATGTAGTGTCTATTTTAATCTCTTTTAGATTTTGTTGATCTTCTGCTGTCTGCACAATTTCTGGAGATTATTTTTGTAACTGTTGTCTTTTGTTGATTATTTTTTGTGAAGATTGAAGAATTTGGTTTCATTGGAAAAAATATATATACACACATATATATATATGTAATGTATATAACTCAGTTACCTGAATGTTAACTCGGGTTGAGCCCGACTCGGGTTAGATGAGTCGGGTTCGCCAGGTTCAACAGGTTGACTCGGTGTAACCCGGCACCCGACTTGACCCGAGTCGGGTTACCCTTTTTCACCCGCCGGCCTAACCGATGAGTCCCTTAACCGGAACAGGCCAACCCGAACCGGGTCTGTTTTTCGGATTACCAGATCGGATGTCCAGCCCTAATCCTGTTTCGCTCAAACTTGAAATATTTTTATTTCAAAAAAGTAAATTTTTTTAGAAAAAAACAAAAATACACTAGTCCATTTAAAAAAAATAATAAATTATCTTCTTTTTTTTTCCAGCAACCAAAATATAATATATATAGTCTATATATCATATATTAAGATTAATAAATATAGAAACTATTTTGCAGGTAAACTTGCCTTTTTTCTTTTCGTACAGAGGTAAGCTTGCTCATGTTCATCTTGTAATGATATAATATATTATAACAACGGCATAAAAAATGGTATTTCCATAAGACTCATTTAGTTAATTTTCAAAATTATCAATAGTTCGATTCCCTTCCCTACAATCTCTTTATATAATAATAATAATATGAAAAATGAGTACTGTCAATTTCTTTCTTTTTTTCCTTTTTTTTTTTGAGCACCCAATTCTCTTAATTGACTACACGTATTATTTGATAATAATTCTTTACAAGGTATATTAAAGTTTTGAGAAAAACATCTACTCCTTTTCGAAGTATGTTATTATTGTTATTCAAAAAATCTTAGGGAAAATGGGGTTGATTATTTTATAAAAGGGCAATTTTGGTAAGTTGACATTCTATCTACTTCTTATCATGGGCTCATATGTCATGAAATCCCCATATTGAATTTTGTTCTATCTTAAGTATGCTACAAAGTACCATTTGCAATAATTTCATTGATGGAAAAGTGTCTCTTATCTTATGATGTGGCATAATCTTATTGGGCATCTTAGATTTTTTATGCTGACATGGATTATCCATATTGGTTGGTGAATTTTCGCATGCATCTAGAAAATGGGGTTGGGATTTTGGATCTAATAAGATGAGAGCACTGATTTGGAACTTTTGGTGTCTTCTGCCTTATTATGTGTGGCATTTGGCAATCAAACGTTATGCTATTTGTGTTCATTGAGTTGGGATTAGAATAATGAGATTATTAAGGTTTTAGATGTTTCTCGACAATATTTAAGTTGATGAAAAATATCAAATTAAAATATGACGTCGGTTCAATCAGTATGTTGTCTATTACTTTGGATTTTCATCATTACTATAAAATCATATATATGTTTTATTTTCACGTTTTCTTACACAATATTTAATGGTAGCGTTCATGAACATTTACATCTGTAGCCTTTAGGCTTTGTTGCTAGGTTCAAGATTATTTTTTTAAACGGCAATCAAATAATTCATGATTGCACCCTCATCACAACAGTAGTGACCGAATTAGTTGGGTCATGAACTTATAATATGCTAATCAAGTCATATTCATTTCAACTTATCAATTACAAAAAAAAAAAAAAAGGAAAGAAAGAAAGAAAATTTTGATTTCAAATGAGTTGAATCCATACCTCTTACCTAGATTAGTTATATTTGTAGAAGAGACTTTTTTCATCTTTACGATTTTGTAAAAATAGGTGAGATCGAAAAAGGGAAAATATGAATGAAAAATAAAATAAAAATAAAAAAAGATTTGAAACTTAATTCGGTGGGCTCAAATGTCAAATTTGAAAACTTTAGGGCCAATAATATATACTCAAAAATATACATCCCTTTTCCTTTTATTATTATAATAAATATTTGATTTGATGATGTCCCATTTCTCGGGATATTTCTAAAATATCTCACTGCTGTCTCTTCGCTTGTAACACAGATGTTTACTTTGATACTTAGCCAGCATTCGATGTGATTTCCTTACCGGTAATTTACTTTTAAATACATTCTCTAATTTTTATATTTGATGTGTTTCCTATGTTAAATTAAAAAAAATGAATTTGTAGTTCGAATTGTACTCCAATTGTTATGATGTTTGCATTTGACGCCGAAAGTCCCGGGATCGAACCATACCTGTCATCCTCGAATTTCCCTCTCTTATATCCCCGTCTCAAAAAAATAAAATAAAAATGGAATGAACTTGAAAATAAAAAGGAAGTTTCAAAAAAAAAAAAAAAAAGAAAATAAAAAGGAGACGTGATCTCTTTGTGACTTTGTGTGCAGTTTTACTAGTTCTGTACAATTCAACATAATGCACATCTCTATGGACTTTTTGACTCTTATCTGAAAAGAGTTGAGCGTAAATAAGATGACCGTGTTCATGTCTCATTGGAGTAATAATCCCCATAGAATTGAAGTGTGTCCCTAGATCTAATCTTGGCCACAAACGTAAGTGTCTTGTTTATGCTTGCAAACACAAAATTTATTACCTTATCTTATAAGAGTGGTTTGAAATTTTCTTGGCCTTAGATTTTAGATTACCCTAAAGTAGAGATTTCTTAGAATATGTGATTTACAAAATATTTGGTGAAAATTACCTGTGAGTAGTGTAGTATAGAGTACTCATATTATATATTCTACACAAAAATATTACTTTCCGTACTCAGAAAATTATATATATTATATAAAACAAAAGTGGATGTCTAAACCATTTCCCCCATTTCACATTTCAAGATCTGTAGAAATTATGCGAGTCGTCTAATTTCTACTGAGATGTCAAAATTTTTATTACCTAAATTTTTCATAAAAAAAGATTGAATTATTGAACTAGATTAAATAACATATTTAGGGAGATATAAGAATTAAGAAGTACTTGCGTTTTTCTTTCTTTTTTTTTTTTTTTTTTTTGGGGTGCAATCATAAGTACTTGAGTATTTGATTTATTAGACTATATGTGATTACACAAGAAAAATTGGAAAAAAAAAATTTATACGATAGGAACATTTTTCAAATAGTGTGAAAGGATGGCAACGGATGTATATGTCGAAAATTTTAGATTAAAAACGTCAATTTCATTGACATACATAAGTACAAAAACAGAATGGCGTTCTTTGTGAAATTGGATTAGTTAAGGGACACTGTGAACACAAATGGACCCATGCTTTTAAAGGATGGTTTATCTCATAAGTTATGTCTCTTTCTCTCAATCGGTATGTATATTGATATCTCAATTTATAAAGATCTTGTCATACACAATATTCTTTTCATGTCTATGAAGATCATTAGTTCTTATTATCGCCCCTCTTAATTGTGCAACAGTGAACTGAGTATGAGTCTATCAAATAGTTCATCACCGTGAGGGCACTTTTAAAATTATTATAAGAAATTTCTTCAATTTTAATTGAGATTAAGATGCATAAAAACAACTATAGTGTTGTTCATTTGTGTGTGCGCACAAGACTTCACCACACATATTGCTCTCACATTTTGTGAATGTGATTATTATTACCACACGTCTTAATTCTAATTACTCGTACAGATTACTCTTTTATGTTACATACTATTTAATTCTAAATTGTCAAAATTTATTCTTTTCATTTCTGAGTTTCATATATTGTAGATTGTTACACACGATTTACGCCCCTATCCTAAGGATGGGCAGGGATGAGGAAACGTTTGTTTGAGTTGCATCTTGAAGTACATGTACACTACCATACAAGTTTGAACTGGTAACGTCAAGACCAGGAAAGCAACATCTATCTCCAAATTGAATTTATTTATTTATATTCACCAGAGAAAAGTTAAAAATAAAAATAAAAATAAAATAAAAAGATGCAAAATATCTTGAACAAAATATATTCAATAACTAAAATGGAATGTTTGTATATATAATTCTGGAACAAATATTTTTGTACCATATTTCCTATAAGTGCATGCGTTAATAATAGTCTTTTATCTTTGCTCTTCTATTAAAAAATAGTCTTTTTTCTTTGCTCGGTGTTATATACATTTTTTTTTCTTTTCTTCTTTTTTTTTTTATTTTTTATAGAAGGAAATATAGATGAGGAAAAATAAGAGGGGGTAAGTTGTGATTCGAACCCAAAACGTGGTGGTGGAGAAGATACTAGATAGGGCCCAGTGAATGGGTTTGTGTTATGATTTCATTGTGGGTAGAGGAATGATTTACTTCTGGTTGGATCAGTGGATTCAAACTGGGCTTCTTCTCGAAACTGGATGGGCCGTTTTGTCCATTTTAGGAGGTATTAGCGCTATTAAAAATAAGAGGAAATTAGAGAATAACCCCCTTTTTTTTAATGGTGCAATTTATTTTACCCCTTTCCCTTGAAAGTAATTGAGATTCTACCCTTTTAATTTGTATAAATACCCTTGTTTTTCCTTTTTTTTCTCTTATTATTATTATTTTTTGAAGAGTTCTCTTATTATTATTAATTTGATTTAAATATGAAATACAAACCTAGTAGATAAATATATAAACTCCTAACCCAAATCCTAATTCCTCCCCTGACGCACTGTCACACCCCGCCACCTCCATTCCCCACAACCGCCAGAAGTCGCCACTACCTCCATTTGTTTCTACTATCACCAATTGCCTTCCACTAATAGTCTCTACTGTCACTAGACGCCACCACCATTGATCGGCTTCCAATCGCCTTGCATACGCTGTGCCACCACCGTCAATCACCTCCCGATCGGGTTGCATAGATTTAGAGGATTTTTTATTCTCCATTTTCCGGTCTAGTGCCAATTTGTGATTCTTCCTTTTCTTGATTAATTCCTTTGCAACTTTGAATTCTCTTTTCATTTCTTTTTCAAATTTAAAATGAATATGGGTTCTTTTATGTTGGTTTTTTGGCTTATGGTTATGTTTTACATTTCAAATCCCCCTACACGGTTCTATCCCGATGCTATTTGCAACGGCGGCAGTGGCGGAAGAGATGGATAAAATGGGCTTATGTCACACTATAAATATTTGTTACCATGATTTTTTCAATTTGTTACCGTAAGTTTTGCATTTGTTATTGTTGTTATGGTATCCGGAAACACTGTTGTTATGAATTTGTTACCATGTTCTGTCTTTTTTTCTTTTTGAAACAAACCATGTACCCGTTGTTGTTAACATAGTTTTATAGTTTTTCATTGATTTTTGTTTTCCCAATAATTTCTGACATTTTGTTACTATTTTATTTTATTTTATTTATTTTTTGGTTATCATGCCTTTTAATTTTCTCTGAGGATTTTTTTACTATTTTTTTCATTATTTTTTTTTTCATTTTGTTACCATGTGTCAGGGGGGGTTGGCGGCGGTGGCAGTAGTTGTTACCAAATGTTGGCAGTAGAGGTTCTATTTGCGACCACCAATTTTTTAACAAGTATTTGATGGGTGGCTCACTATTACTAAGTAGTATGGTGCAGCGGTGACTTATTAGTGATAGTTTTTTACGAAACCACCACTTAATAATAATAATAATAATAAAAGAGACATTTTACAATAAGATGTGACATTTTTACAATTAGTTTTCGCATCTAAGGTTTTTTTAAACCCTAATCAAGAAAAGTGGTTTTTATCAAAAGATCTCTTTAAATAAATACCAATGTTTTGGAGTTTTAGTTCTAAGCATCATGTTATTTGAACTTCAAAGTTATACAGACAAGTTATAAACATTTCTTAACGTGTTGTGAGTGATATTGACTAGTATTTAAAGATGAAAACCTCTAATTAAATATCTAAAATGGATAATTAACTCATAACAATTTCGTAATCGTTATAACGATTTTAATATTATTGAATGAATAGCATCCTTAAATTAAAATTTGAACGTTTAAGTTATACTGACAAATTATTAACATTTCTTAATGTGTTGTCCGTGGTATTGACTAGTATTTAAGATGAACACCTCTAATCAAACACATAAAGTGAATAGCCTTGTTAAATTAGAATTTTAACTTCTAAATAATACTGACAAATTATAAATATTTCATAATGTGTTTTTGAGTGGTATTTACTAGTATTTAAAGATGAATACCTCTAATCAAAACGCTAAAATTGATAATTAACTGATAACAATTTCATTATCGTTATAACGATTTAAATATTACTGAGTGAATAATGTCATTAAATTAAAATGTGTTGTGAGTCATATTTACTAATATTTAGAGATGAATACATTCAATCAAACACCTAAATGTGATAATTAACTCATAATAATTTCGTAATCATTGTAACAATTTGAATATTATTGAATAAATATTGTCATTAAATTAAAATTTGAACTTCGAAGTTTTGCTAACAAATTATAAACATTTCTTAATGTGTTGTGAGTGGTATTGACTAGTATTTAAAGATGAAAACATCTAATTAAACATATAAAATGAATAATTAACTCATAACGATTTCGTAATCGTTATAATGATTTGAATAGTATTGAATGAATAGCATCTTTAAATTAAAATTTGAACATCAAAGTTATATTGACAAATTATCAACATTTCTTAATGTGTTGTGCGTGGTATTAGTATTTAGAGATGGACATCTCTAATCAAACACCTAAAATTGATAATTAACTGATAACGATTTCGTTATCGTTATAACGATTTGAGTATTATTGAATGAATAGTATCATTAAATTAAAATTTAAACTTCTAACTTATACTGACAAGACATAAGTATTTCTTAATGTGTTTTGAGTCGTATTGACTAGTGTTTAAATATAAACACCTCAAATCAAACACCTAAAAACGGTAATTAACTCATAATGAGAGTTCATAATCGTTATAACGATTTGAATATTATTGAAGGAATATTGTTATTAAATTAAAATTTGAAGTTCTAAGTTATATGACAAATTATAAACACTTTTTTAGTGTGTTATGAGTGATATTAAGTAGTATTTAGAAATGAACACCTCTAATCAAATACTTAAAATGGATAATTCAATCGTAATGATTTCTTAATCGTTATAACGAATTGAATTTTATTGAGTGAATAGTGTCGTTAAAGTAAAATTTGAGCATCTAAGTTATACTGACAAATTATAAACATTTTTAATGTGTTGTGAGTGATATTGACTAGTAGTTAGATATAAACACCTCTAATCAAACACTTAAAATTAATAATTAAACAATAACGATTCGTTATTGTTATAACAATTTGAATATTATTGACTGAATAGTGTAATTAAATTAAAATTTAAATTTCTAAGTTATACTGACAAGACAGAAATATTTCTTAATTTGTTATGAATCTTATTGACTAATATTTCGAGATGAACACCTCCAATCAAACACATAAAAGCAATAGTTAACTCATAACGAGTTCATAATTGTTATAACGAGCTGAATATTATCGAATGGATAATGTCATTATATTAAAATTTGAACTTCTAAGTTATACTGACAAATTATATATCTTTTTCAACGTGTTATGAGTGGTATTGACTAATATTTAGATATGAAAACATCTAATTAAACACCTAAAATGGATAATTAACTCGTACCGATTTCGTAATCGTTTTAATTATTTAAATATTATTGAGTGAATAGCGTCGTTAAAGTAAAATTTGAACATCTAAGATATACTTACAGATTATAAACATTTCTTAATATGTTGTTAGTGGTATTGACTAGTATTTAAATATGAAAGCCTCTAATTAAATACCTAAAATAGATAATTAACTCATAAAGATTTTGTAATCGTTAAAATGATTTGAATATTATTGAGTGAATAGCCTTTTTAAATTAAAATTTGGATTTCTAAGTTATACTGACAAATTGTAAATAATTCTCAATGTGTTTTGAGTAGTATTTACTAGTATTTAGACATGAACACCTTTAATCAAAAGCCTAAAATTAATAATTAACTCATAACGATTTGAATATTATTGAATGAATAGTGTCATTAAATTAAAATTTGAACTTCTAAATTATAATGATAAGTCAGAACTATTTCTTAATATATTGTGAGTCATATTAACTAATATTTAGAGATAAACACCTCCAATTAAATGCCTAAAAGCAATAATTAACTCATAACAATTTAGTAATTTTTGTAACGATTTGAATACTATTAAATGAATATTGTAATTAAATTAAAGTTTGAACATTTCTTAATGCTCTATGAGTGATATTCACTAGTGTTCAGAGATGAACACTTGTAATAAAACACCTGAAATGAATAATTAATTCATAGCGATTTTGTAATCGTTATAACGATTTAAATATTATTGAGTAAATAACGTAGTTAAATTAAAATTTGAATTTCTAAGTTATATTGACAAATATTATTAATTAAGTAAATATCGCAGTTAAATTAAAATTCTCATTGTTTTGTGAGCGGTATTGACTCGTATTTAGAGATGAACACCTCCAATCAAAAGCCTAAAATTGATAATTAACTGATAACGATTTCGTTATCGTTATAACGATTTGAATATTATTAAGTGAATAATGTCATTAAATTAAAATTTGAACTTTCAAATTATATTAATAAGTCAGAAGTATTTCTTAATGTGTTGTGAGTCGTATTGACTAGTAGTTAGAGATAAACACCTCCAGTCAAACACTCAAAAGCAATAATTAACTCATAATGATTAAGTAATTGTGGTAACGATTTGAATATTATTGAACGGATATTGTCATTAAATTAAAATTTGAACTTCTAAGTTATACTGACAAATTATAAACATTTCTTAGTGTGTTATTAGTAGCATTGACTAGTATTTAGAGATAAGCGCACATCTAATCAAGCATCGAAAATAGATAATTAACTCATAACGATTTCATAATCGTTATATAACGATTTAAATATTATTGAGTCAATAGCGTTGTTAAATTGAAATTTGAATTTTTAAGTTATACTGACAACTTGCAAACATTTCTTAATGTGTTGTGAGTGATATTGACTAGTATTTAGTGATGAACACATTTAAACAAACACCTAAAATTGATAATTATCTGATAACGTTTTCGTTATCATTATAACGATTTAAATATTATTGAGTTAATAGTGTCATTAAATTAAAATTTAAATTTCTAAGTTATACTGACATGACAGAAGTATTTCTTACTATGTTGTGAATTGTATTGACTAGTATTTAGATATGAACACCTCCAATCAAATACATAAAAGCGATAATTAACTCATAACGATTTCATAATCGTTATAACGATTTGAATATTATTGAATGAATAATGTCATTAAATTAAAATTTGAACTTCTAAGTTATATTGACAAATTATAGATATTTCTTAACTTGTTGTGGTTGGTATTGACTAGTATTTAGAGATGAAAACCTTTAATTAACCACTTAAATGTATAAATAACTCATAACGATTTCGTAATCGTTATAACGATTTGAATATTATTGAGTGAATAGCGTCGTTAAATTAAAATTTAAACATCTAAGTTATACTGACAAATTATAAACATTTTTAATGTGTTATGAGTGGTATTAACTAGTATTTAAAGATGAATACCTCTAATCGAATACCTAAAATGGATAATTAACTCATAACGATTTCGTAATAGTTGTAACAATTTGAATATCATTGAGTGAATACCTTGTTAAATTAAAATTTGAACTTCTAAATTATACCAACAAATTATAAACATTTCTTAATGTGTTGTATGTGATATTAACTAGTATTTAAATGTGAAAACCTCTAATTAAACACCTAAAATGGATAATTAACTCATAACGATTTCGTAATCATTATCACGATTTAAATATTATTGAGTAAAAAGCGTAGTTAAACTAAAATTTGAACTTCTAAGTTATAGTGACAAATTATAAACAATTCTCAATGTATTGTGAGCAGTATTAACCAGTATTTGCTAGTATTTATTAATGAACACCTCTAATCAAAAGCCTAAAATTGATAATTAACTGATAACGATTTTGTTATCGTTATAGCGATTAGAATATTATTAAGTGAACATTGTCATTAAGTTTAAATTTGAACTTCTTAATTATACTGACAAGTCAGAAATATTTCTTAATGTGTTGTAAGTCGTATTGACTAGTATTTAGAGATAAACACCTAAATCAAATACCTAAAAGCAATAACTAACTCATAGCGATTTAGTAATTTTTATAACGATTTGAATATTATTGAATGAATATTATCATTAAATTAAAATTTGAACATCTAAGTTATACTATCAAGTTATAAACATATCTTAATGTGTTGTGAGTGGTATTAACTAGTGTTTAAAGATGAACACTTCTAATAGAACACCTGAAATGTATAATTAATTCATAACGATTTCGTAATTGTTATGATTTAAATACTATTGAATGAATAGCGTAGTTAAATTAAAAGTTGAACTTCTAAGTTATAGTGACAAATTATAAACAATTCTCAATGTGTTGTGAGCGGTATTGACTAGTATTTAGAGATGAATACTTCAAAAGCCTAAAATTGATAATTAACTCATAACGATTTCGTAATCTTTATAACAATTTAAATATTATTGAGTGAATAACTTAGTTAAATTAAAATATAAACTTTTAAGTTATATTGACAAATTATAAACAATTCTCAATGTGTTGTGAGTGGTATTGACTAGTATTTAGAGATGAACACCTCTAATCAAAATACTAAAATTGATAATTAACTGATAACGATTTCGTAATCGTTATAACGATTTGAATATTATTGAGTGAACAGTGCCATTAAATTAAAATTTGAACTTTTAAATTATACTGACAAGTCAAAAATATTTATTAATGTGTTGTGAGTCGTATTGACTAATATTTAGAGATAAACACCTCTAATCAAATATCGAAAGACAATAATTAACTCATAACGATTTAGTAATTGTTGTAACGATTTGAATATTATTAAATGAATATTGTCATTAAATTAAAATTCAAACATCTAAGTTATATTGATGAACTATAAATATTTCTTAATGTGCTATGAGTGGCGTTGACTAGTATTTAGAGATGAAGACTTCTAATAAAACATCTGAAATGGATAATTAATTCATAATGATTTTGTAATCGTTATAACAAGTTAAATATTATTGACTAAATAGAGTAGTTAAATTAAAATTTGAACTTCTAAGTTATACTGACAAATTATAAACTATTCTCAATGTGTTGTGAGCAGTATTAACTAGAATTTTGAGATAAACACCTCTAATCAAACACCTGAAATGGATAATTAATTCATGACGATTTCGTAATCGTTATAATGATTTAAATATTATTGAGTGAATATCGTCATTAAATTAAATTTGAATATCTAAATTATACTGACAAATTATAAATATTTCTTAATGTATTGTGACTGGTATTTGCTAGTACTTATTGATGAATACCTCTAATCAAATGCCTAAAATTCATAATTAACTTATAATAATTTCGTTATCATTATAACGATTTGAATATTATTGAGTGAATAGTGTTATTAAATTGAAATTTGAACTTCTAACTTATACTGACAAGACAGGAGTATTTCTTAATATGTTGTGAGTCGTATTGATTAGTATTTAGAGATAAAAACCTCTAATCAAACACCTAAAAGCGATAATTAACTCATAACGGTTTCGTAATAATTGTAACGATTTGAATATGATTGAGTAATTATTGTCATTAAATTAAAATTTGAACTTCTAAGTTGTACTGAAAAATTGTAAATATTTCTTAATGTGTTGTGAATGGTATTGGGTAGTATTTAGATATGAAAACCTCTAATTAAACACCTAAAATAATGATTAACTCATAACGATTTCGTAATTGTACAACGATTTGAATATTATTGAGTGAATAGCGTCGTTAAATTAAAATTTGAACATCTAAGTTATGCTAACAAATTATAAATAATTTTTAATGTGCTGTGAGTGGTATTGACTAGTGTTTAGAGATGAACACTTCTAATCAAATACCTGAAATTGATAATTAATGCATGACAATTTCGTAATGTGTTGTGAATAGTATTGACTAGTATTTAGAGATGAATATCTCTAATCAAAGGCCTAAAATTAATAATTAATTAATAACGATTTCGTTATCATTATAACGATTTGAACTTCTAAGTTATACTGACAAATTATACCAATAAATACCAATGTTTTGGAGTTTTAGTTCTAAAAATCATGTTATAAACTATATCTCATAGAAGTCAGGTGCTTTAGGTCACAAATTCTTGAAAGCAAGTGTATTATATATTGAAAGCTAAAATTTAGGATAAAAACCATCCGATCAGAAAATTTGATACCCCAGTTTGGATTGTCAATCACAAAATCACAAGGCAGATTTCATGGTGTTCTGATCTTATTATTGATGTACATGCGTATACACACATGAATATAAAACTACGACCAGCAACAAAGTAATTTCCCCGCTGCTACTTATTCCTTGCGTTCTGTGAATTATCAGTCAAGAAAAAACTGATCAAAGCGACTTTTATATCGGTTTGAAAAGGCTATAACATAAGGTATTAAATCATAATTTTTATTCATGATTTCTGTTATTGCATTGACGTATCAATGTGCACTTTAATTAACTTCATATATATTTATATATTTATGAATTTTATCATTATCATCTACCCTATACAAATAACCGTTTTGTTTTTCAATTTTGATTATATGCTTCATTAAATTAGGTGTGATGGCATTTGTAATACACATCAAACCAAAAAGACGAATATGCATTAAATTTGCCAGGCAAAAGCAAGTTACTATCCAAGAACTAATTCTAATGGATAAAGAGTATGTATATATTATCATTTCCGATAGATGTCAATTGATTCTACACATTTCTTTTACTCTTATCACGCCTAACATATTATTTCCACATGGTCTAACAGATTTCAAACAATGAAATTAACAATGTGGGAAGCATTTGTGGAGAATGAGTGTTATCAAATAATCCAACTACTTGCAAGAAGCCAGTTATCATTGGTACTCATTTAAAAGTACAATCCTTCGGTGGTGAGTTCTCAACACGTGCTATTCATATAAGCTCTTATAAGAAACACATTATTTATGTTAATTATATTTACACTTTATGCAAAAAAAGGTCTGTCACTTTCTACGACCATTGATAGCTGCTTCTTCATCGAGTTTCCATTTAATGAAGTACTCCAGTATAGGCAATGGTAAGTGATAGTAACTATAGTTACTTAAAACATAGTTTCTCATCTTCCATAAACATTGATGATTACAATTTCTATTTGCAAATATGTATAACACATTTCAATTCTTAATTGAAGGATATATGACAACATGGAAAAAATTATGCAACTTACCTCTCGAAAACAGTACGTGATTGTAAAAAAGATATTTGCTTCTTCAGACACAATTTTCACCTCCATAAGAGATGTGAATGCAGCTGTCACAGAAATGCTAACAGAGTTAAAAAAACAAATGGTAACACATTCTCATACCTAGAACTTTCATTTAACTTATTCTTTTTTTACAAGTCTGATTATATCCCATAAACAAAAAACTAACAAAAACATCTTCTCCATTTTATATTAAAGATTCAACAGAGATTCTTTTGGATCAAAGCAACAGCAGCTATTACAAAAATGAATTTACCTTTTTGCTACATGTCATGCAATAGTTGCAACAGATCAGCAAGTGCAACAAATGCTAGGGAAACTTTTTTCTGTAGATTCTACAGAACAACTGACGCTCTTCCGATCTTAAACCAAGGTTACATTCTAATTTTATGTCACAATTTTTGTTCTGCTTTTCGTGTTTATAATTTATAATTAAACCTCGTTCACTGAAGCCATTAAAATACAAATTTTCTTTGTCTATATGCACAACATAACAGGGCTCAAGTTCAAGTACAGTTTCAAGATTCTACTGCTCAACAAATGAGGTCATCTTACCTATCCAGTGACACCGGTGACATCAACAATACGACTTCGTCACCACTTACAAAAAGGTCATCACTTCAACTCCTTGATTCTGAATCTCCACCTAAAAGAAAGCTTTTGAACAAGACTGACTGAAGATATCTTTTGCTTTCTTTTGCTATCAAGTCATATAATGCCACTGAACAAGACGAGATTAAAAAACCTTTTGACTTGTTTTGTTATCTAAACCAATAACTTCCCTTTATTTTTGCTGTATATAATGATTAACAGATCCATAGATACTGCATAGGACCTGTTACCATCAAATTAGATATGTCTCCTTTTGCTGTATTGTACAAATTAACATTATATGTTGTGTATCATGCATATCTAGATATATATATATATATATATATCCAGTTTCCACAAACTTCATGTATTTAATGTTGTTGAAAATTCTAGCCATTCCCCATAAGAGGTTGAAAGTATGTTGTCTCGGTTCCTTTTGCAGCACGAGAAAAGACAATGCTTTCTGTTTGAAGTTTACAAGGTAGTAAATTTACTACTAAAGAGGTATATTAGTTGCTGGTTAGTTCTATATACTTTCAGGTAGTAAACCAAATAGTCAGTCTACATAATGAAATAGAAAATGCGAAAGGTTTGGAATGCAAGCTTATGTGGAGTTTAGTGTTACAAAACTTGAGATACATGGTTACCCTGTCTTTTAGATGAACTGATAACAAGTATGAACATAAAGAACCTTGAGGAAGTGTGGAGTTTCGAAAGGTTTTGACACTTAATTTGTTTTGAGATGAATGTTCTGCACATTATCCAGATTTTCTCTGCCTATCTACTTTTATCTACTTTTTGCAGCTATTTCCAATTCCAACAAGCCAAGAATCGCTAAAGAATAGGGGAAAAAAGTAAATATATAGTCAACGGATATTGTTGGCTCTTTAACTATTACTACAAAAGATGACATGATAACAATAGACAAAGTTACACTTACTGCTCCACATAACAAGCAAAGACCTTTAGTGAAAATATTATTGGCAAACCATGTGCAAGAATCCAATATCAACTAAAATTTTATTGGTGTCAATTTATTCCCCAAAATGGAACTCCAATAGAGAAGTTGCAGATTGTTTGGTTCAAATTATTATGGTAATTCGCCCTTTTTGTTAAAAAAGCTAGGTTTTATTAAACTTGATGTGAGCTATTGGGTCATATAGGAAAATATAGGACAAAAACTAGAAGACATATTGTCTTATGGTGTTTAGAGAAAGTATAATTTTTTTTAATTGCTGTTTCATAAACGTCATTGCCTTGTAACCCATTTAACATTGTTCATTAGTTATGCTTTAATTTGAGATATGATACATGTGAATTTATTTTTAATCTTTTATTTCTTACATGTCTCTTGGAGGTGTTAATGTGGATTGGAATCACTCAACTTGTATTTCTTGAAAGATAGTTTGGATTTATAAAGTGAATTTACTTTGAGCATCTTAGTTAGTTGACATTCTGGTACATCTTTTTACAGTGTTTGAAGTTGATTGGTGCATATTTACTTTAGAATAATGTTCTAGAAAGCATGACAAGGTTCCTTTTAAGTGAGAAGCTCTAGCAAAATGTTTTGTTTTTCATCACCATTATGTGAGTGAGAAAAGTGCGAACTAAGCAGACAGTAGATTATGCTTTTTTGGCCCTCAATTTAGAGTTTAGACAGGCTGGAGTGTTTCGTGCCTGTACATATTAAGTTTAAAAGAACAGGGTACATGAAGTTTGACTTGATGCATATAACATAATAGTGCCTGTTTGTATCAACGAAACTACTGAATTACACTGAACTAACCACGCAGATTGTACCGAAAAGTGAAACAAAACACGTGCAACGCACGTTCCCTAACCATGTTTTTTTTTTGGGTTATATATATATATATTTTTTTTTTTTTTCTCTATGTTTCCTGATTTTTTTTCCCCTAAAAAACGGAATGGTCAATTGAGCTGCAAGCAAATGGTTTAAATGCATTTTCAGTGAATATTCATATTAAATTATCTATTTTAACTTCAGTTACACAATATAAAGAGCTCAGCGTTGTATATTCAATTACAAGTGACATGGAATATTTTTACGTCTAATTGGATTATTATTGGAACGGAACACGCTATGATCAGTTGATCATGTAAGTTTTTTTATTTGTATCTTTTGAATAACACACTTCTTTCTAAATGATAAATAATATTATATATTTCAGTTAAGCTCCTAAAACGTACAGAGAATGAGTAAAGATTTGAACACTCAAGTGGATTTATGCAAAGAGAGAGTAAAGCACTAAAGCGTGATTAAGACGGACTAACATGTTTAATTTGAGTTTTCTTTCCAGGATATATTGATACAATACAAAGTAGCTAATCTATTCGTGCGTTGCACAAAAACACATATACATCTTTAGAACAAACTAAAGAAAACAATTAATTAAGTGATAAAAAATAAAAGTGATATACGTTCATCAACCAAATCACTTAAACTAAAAATTAACTAAAAGAAAAGTATGAGCAATTGCTTCCAAAATTGATATTCTATGTTAAATGATTGATTGTTGGCAAATATATGTGTGCAATATATATATATATATATATATATAAATGCTTGTAAACTTACTCGATTAGGCAGCCTGAAGGTTGTTTTGATTATTCAAATATAAAAGGAAAGAGATAATTAATAATTTACACTTACCCACATAAGGAAAGAGATAATTAACAATTTGATTAATACACTTACTTGGTTAATTGAAATATAAAGCATCTCTAAAGGTCAAAAGTTCCTCCTCAACAACTGGGAGATTATTAAAATTTACTATGCAAAATTAAAAGATGTAATAAATAAAATTCTGAAAATTTGAAAAAAAAAAGATTAAGGTGAACGGATAAATAGATTATTAAAAATTACTACGCAAAATTAAAAATTAACCTACCACTTAGTTAGTATTATTTGAATATTAATAGGATGAATGAAAATAAAAACAGAAAAATAAATGAGACATCAGCGTGACATCAGATTCCTAATTCCCTTAAAATGCCAATTTTAGGCGGGAAAAAATTAACCCACCACTTAGTTAGTATTATAAATATATAGATTATTAAGCTTCAAACCCAGATTTTTCTCCAAAAAAAAAAAAGGGAAAGAAAACCAGATAAACATTCTACCAATTTAGTTATTTTTGTTAATTTTGAAAATATGAAATTGATGGATCCATGGCTCTGATAGGATAATTATCAAGGGAATACAACTGGGACTCTCAATTCGGTAATAACTAATAAATAAATACAAATAATATATATAATAATATTTGTCAATATGCAAAATAAGTATTATTAAAAGCACCTGATTCATTGAAAATCAAATTCATGACCTTATTTCTAGAATATATATGCGCCAAAATATCCTTTCTTGGCGGGTCGCTATTTTGCAATTTGCATTCTATAAAAGCTCCTCCTTTGAAATTCCCACCCCTGCAATCTCCCTTGTAATATTTCAAAAAAAAAAAAAGAAAAATTTTTTCCCAACAAATCAAACTATCACACCAACCACATATTCCCTATAAATAATTATTCTTCACATTTCTTTACAATCTCTCCTCCCTTTTCCACCATTTCAAACAACAAGAGATCTTGGATGATTTGCTTTTATTTTGTATCTTGTACTATTTAGGCAACTAATTTGTATTTTTGATATTACTCCTTCTATTGTATGTTGTAGCATAGGTAAGTCTTGTTGTGCAAACACTGTAGTATGGTAGGTTGATTTCGTTACCATTTTTAGTCGATATTCTTTGTGTATATATTAACTCCTCATGTATTGATCAATGAAATATACAATCAATATTCTTCATCTTCATATTCTCTCTAAGAACAAGCCCTAGATCATCAACAATAGTAACAAAACTTTTTTTTTTTTTTAAATTATGCGAGATTGTGTTTTAAAATTCAATGCTAGTTTTTTGACACGATGAGTGTAATTATAACATTAACCATCATATTATTCATATATGTCGATATATATACATACACACACACTAGAGACATGGGCCGGGTATACATGAACATGTTTTGTATACTTTATATATACAAATAACATTTCTCTTCGAGAACCATCACACACCAGTGCTGGTCGTGTATTGAATGCGCCAAATTAATAAATACCTTACTTAACTAAAGCTTAAAATAACTTGTAGAAGCAGATAGTGGGGGTCGAACCCACAGAGAACGTTGAATAAATATAAGTCCTTTGTATCAACTAGTAAAAAAAAGGGGTTTTTGTAAAGATTGAATCAAAATTAATAAAAGTAAAAGAAGAAAGCAAATAATAAAGACAAGCAGGACAATAAAAATATGAATGCTAACTCCAGTTCTTGATTCAGTTGTACACTTCACATAAAAGATAGTAATCAATTGTATCGTTGTTCCTATTTTATTGCAAAACTATTAACTCTAGGCAATAAGAAGTTTTACTACTCGGATTTTCCCTTAAGTATATCCAATCAAAATAGACTCTTTAATTGGACTTAATCGTTTGAACAACCTAAAATAAGCTCCCTGGATTTAGAATAACGATTGCATGAAAAATTAGGAAAACAAGTTAATCTAAACAATAAATTCACAATATCGATTTATTTAACTTAGATTGCGATCTATCAGTAATGATTAACAATCATTAATTGCTACGAAAATTAAGAGAAACAACAATTAAGGATTGAAACCCCAAATCTAACAATAGAACATTAATCATTCAATTTAATAGGTTTAAACTAGATCAAACATTCATAAACATAAAAAATAGAATAACAAAATCAATTTCACAAAAAAAAAAGCAAGAAACAACGATACTAATTTTGATTAATTAAGAACAAGAAGTAACACAACATCCCCTTGAACTGGAGGAAGTGAGATGTTAGCCTTCCTCTGGTCTTTGTCTTTAATGTAAAGAAACTAAAATAAAAATCTATGAAATTGTGTGTGGAGATGTGTCATTATTCCTAAGACTTTACCCCTTTATATAGAGTCTAAAAACCCTAAGAAAACTAATAAAATTTGTGTATAAGTTATACCATAACAAGAATTTTATACAAACAAAGAAAATAGGAATTTATCGCGCGCGTATGGTTCGGTGAGGCCTACAAACCAGCGGTGAGGCCGCACCACTGGTTTTGCTGGGACGCTGCTCGTTTCACTGTGCGGCCGCACAGATTCTTGTCTTTTTTTCCTTTTCATTTTGGTCCTTCAGGCCTTGTTTCCTGACATATTGACGCCCAAGCTCCAAATTTCTTGCAATGTCCACCCATTTTCAATTCTTTTCAATTATCTCCTTTTTCCTATACAAATAAATAAACTAAACATAAATAAATATTTTAACATAACAAAACACAAAATAAACTACTAACGTGGAAGAATTAATCAATCTAATAAAGCACCTATCAAGTGCTTGTCATGTGCATATATGATGCTTTCCGATGCTTCAACTTTATCACATATACGACTGTATTTTGCAAGTCTATTAGCAAATTTATCCTATTCTCAAGTAAGACTTGATGAATTTAATTACATTTATATATTTCATAAAATTCGAATTTTCTAACTTATAATTAAGAAAATCATTGCCAAAAAAAAATCTATTAAATCTTTGCAATTCATTTTTATTAAATCTATTGTTATTTCAAGATAGATAACTGACAAATGGCTAGATGTTCCACGCATTTACTACTCTTTCTCAAACATTTTGATGCGCTTAGTTTTGAAAAACATATCTTGGACTTGTTATACGCTTTAGTCTGGTACTCATTTGATTTTCATTATAATTTTAGTAATAAAATTGAAATGTGTAATTATAATTAATTGATTAAAAATAGCATAAGGTGAAATTATAACGTGGGAATTATCTATCAAAGAGGCCTCCAACAATGATCATAATAAATGATGGCTGTTAGCAGGCTCAGATGTAGCTGAAAAAACTGGCTATAATATTATTGCTTGCACGCAAAAGTAATGGAATTTGGAGATAACAGCGTTGTTCGTAGAATAGGCTCTCGCTTCTGTTGTTAATTTGATTCTCCTCATAACTTGAAAATTATTACTATTATTATAAACAAAAAGTCAATCAGCATTTTCTTGTGTGTTTCATCGCATTTTTTGACATATCAAATTTTCAGTCACCAGTTGCATGGTGACATTTATCTAGTAAGAAATTAAAATTTGTTATAATTAAGTGGCCGTTGTAAATTTAAATAATTGTGAACAGAGACATACTAAAAGCTAACATTACAAACCAAGAAAAAATATAAGATTGTTAAAGAACTAGTGAGCACACGTGCGTTGCACGTGTTTAGTTTTATTTTTTGCTAGATTTCGCATAGACAGTTTAGCATAATTTCATATAGTTTGTTAAGTAAAGATGAGCCACAAGTATAAAATCAAATGAAATAGACATCTTTACCATCTTTGCCAATACGAATGGGCTCTTTATTCAAGTCAATGTCAATCATGGGTTAGCAGTTTTCAAATCAGACAGTGTTGTGTTATCAAGATATTCCCCAAAAACACATGGTTGGAAGTATGTACTAACAGTGCCAGCAAGGGCCTAAGCAACCACCAATGGGGGCGATGCAAGGTAGTTAGCTCTTGTCAAAGGATGGACACAACCCTCAAAGTTTCAGTCTCCAGAAAGTACAGTAGCCACAACAATATGTCTATAGAGCACCACCTCATTCATGATACAAAATGATAGGTATACACGAACAAAGATTGGCACTGGACAGTGCCACTATTGGATTTAGTCAAGTAAAACGCTATCGAAGTTCACCATATCCATCAGAGAAGAAAAGAACAAGATCTTGACATATTATGCAGTGAACTATTTCAATTGACTCAGACGCACCAGATTGATATGATACTAACTCAGAAACAGCTTGACTGCATGAATTCAAGCAGAAGGTTCACATGTATGCCACAATATCTTACAGAGGGCTTCTCTCCCATAGTATATGCATTCAAATAATTAGCATCATAAACGAAACTCAGTGAAATATAATCATGACTGATGTTGCATGAAAGAAGAGCAATGCAGAATCAGCATTTAAATTTGCATCGCCATCAAACAGAATTTCAATTAAAAACTTAAAATCGGAGAAAGAAATTAACTTCATGCAACCAGGACTCCAAAAGTAAGGTGCCCACATGATACACAATTAAATTTCCAAATGGCGAAAACACCACAAAACACACACACCCACTTATGTATATCAAAACAAATATTGGATTAAAAGAACAATAAAAAGCATATATTATGGCAAATACCTCCGCTGCAGGTACTTCGTAACAACTCCGGAGTCGGGAGCAAGGCTTCTTTTTACCGATGGTTTTACCTGTCATATTGTATCCAATAAGCAAGCATTTATACAAAATTTCAAATATATCAACCACTGGTCAGAACAGAGCACACCTGTAAACTAAATAACATTAAAGTAACCATGCTTTAGATGATAAATAATAATGATAGAGAGTCACTATCAAAGAAATCAGCTCCGCGGTGTAATTCTTGAGGTCAAAAATTCCACTGCTATTTTAAGGTGATATTGCTACAAAAATTGTAACTTTCCCTTCACAGTTCAAATGTTATAGAAACAATCTGGACTTCAATGGCTTAAAACAAATGCATTACCGTGAATATGAAAGGATAATTACTCAAGTCCAAAGATTTTCCTCCAACAGCTTCCACTTGACTATGCGGCGGATAGGAAAACTTAAGAGTTTATAATTTTGCCAATCAAAAAAGACCTATAAATACTCACCAGTAGGGGTGAAAAAAATGGAAACTTTGTCCAATGCTTTATGTCATCTTCTATTCTGCGCATAAATTTTAAACCAGTTATGCAAGAAGAAATCAACTTCTAAATTTAGATTTTTTTATATATCAATTTCATTTCTCTTCGCTAACATATTGAAAAGAATTTCCATGGTATAAACAAGAATGAAAAGGAAAGAACATACATAGCACCCCACTTTCCGGTGAAGAAAGTATAATTCTTCGTGTCAACAATTTCCAGATCGGAAGAGCCTTCCCAGAAGGTAACTACCTGAGATGCAAATTGCAATAGAAAAAAGAGAACAAAAGAGAGTTCAATTTCAGCCTATGGCTATAATTTAGAAAAACCGATCCCATTTTGCACAATTATTCCCCCAAACCATGGCCACAGTATATGATGAATTGCACTCTTAGTTATAGTACAATGTGGTGAAAGCAAACTCAGAAGGAATTATTTTCTGTATTCACAATCCCTAGAGAAATATCATTAAACAACTAAAATGCAGTAAATTCATTACCTGCAAAATTTATAGGGTGGCAATATTAAATGTGAAAAGAGATGCATTCGGGTTAAATAAAAAGAATATGCTCAAATTATATGTGTTTCATATTGTCCGATTTGTGATAACTTTTAGTTTCAGTTAAAAAAAGCCCTATAATGTATCTTTCATTTTAGTAAGGTAAATTCAATAGACCAACTCATAACTAATAGTAACATATTTCTTTATAGTGAGATAGGAAACTGCTTATTGACAACAGTGGAATAGACCTCTACAAGATAATGATATACTATATAACACGGAGCACCCTACATTTTTTTTCGACTGTGGCAATCACCGGGCGACATCTTGTTCGAAATCTAAACCGGAAAATAAGAAAACCCCCAACCTCCAGGACAAAAACAACAACCAGAGCTAAAAACAAAACCCAAATTAGAACAAAATACAAAGGGAAATTAAAAATCAGAGAAGAAATAAATACACATCAGTAATGTTCATTCGAAACTTACAGGATATTCGTCTTTCTTCTCGTCCTTCTTCCTGGGGCCTTTGGAAGGCAGTTTGATTGAAGTCTAGTCTCTTGTGGCTCCGCCACCTGTGTTTCTGGTGCTGTTACAATCCGCCGGAGCCATTTAGATTTGAACAAGTAAAAATCCTAGAATCTGATAGCTTTGAACCGAATTTCGGAATCAAATCGAAGAAGATCGAAAAGCGGTAAATATCTATTAAATTCAAGAACCCTAAGGCAGACGCAGAGGAGAAGGGGAGTACGCTGAGTTGAGTTGTATTTCACGTGTAATAATACAGCGATTTAGGGGCAATACGCTGAAAAAAGTTGGGGCTAAACTTGGAAAGACACTGTTACAGGCAACAGTTACAAGGGAGAATATATTTGTGTATATGTAAGATAAGATATATATGCACTCACAAGGGATGGTGAGTGTCAGAAAATTTCCGTAAAATTCATCATTAGAGTTTTGGCATTTTTTGCCACCATCATCTAATGATGTATTTGAAAATTTTTTAACGCTTTCACGAGATCCCATGAAACTTCCAGTGGTGTAGGTATCGTGTAACAAAATAATGGACTTATTCTGGCTCTCTACTTCTCTTCGAAGAAGATCTTAGAGCAATGTTTGAAACCTCAGTTGCTCTCATGGTTGGGGAATAAAACCATCTTCTTTCACCTGGTGATGATGCAATTTACAATTAGAAAAGGAAAGCGCTCTAATCATTTTGATTTGGATTTTTTGAGTTGTTGAAAAGTTGTGTTAAATGCAATGTAAGAATTTTTCTATGAATGTTCAAATACCAGATGTTTGGTGCTGTACGCCTGTAACAATACTTTTTACAAAGGAATTGTGGGGAGGAGAATCGAACCCTTGACTAAGAGTGTAAACAACTAATATAGATACTATTAGACTAAAAAAACCTTAGCGTGCTGTAACCGGTTTTACTACAAAGATAGATCAAGCTCCACTTGAAACAAAATCCAAAATACCTCGCACCCCAAACCATGCCCAAACAAAAACCCCCAATATTACCCGTCGGGTGAAAACCACCAGTGAATCCCAGCTGCCACCCCCACCGCTAACATCACACTGGACACCGAAGAAGACAGGTGTACAGCCAACCTCCGGCCCCCCCAAAGCACCCATCGGCGGCCACTAGCCCAACCTCAGGTGGTTCGAGGTTTGCGCAAACCTACCACCTCTAAGTCTCTCAACCCTACCGAAAAGTGAAGCCCCGCACACTGACCTTTCCATCGCCTAATAGCGCCCAGCCACCTTCTCCATCCAAAGCCGTCAATGTTGCCGGAAAAGGGTCTGTCCAAGAGAGGGGAGCGGGACCAAGCCAATTCTTCCTCATCTTTTATTTAACTTAATCATTAACCAATCACACCATTCCCTTCGTGCCTCCTTTCTCCATTTTAAGTTTCTTGAAGAAAAAAATAATGAAATTCCATTTTTTCCTCAAATGCAGTAGCAACATCAATGGTAAGCCCAAACGGTTTTGGTCCTGGTTCAAGCTCAGGTAATGAATTTAGTTTTTTTCGAGCTTTTCCAGATTTGTAAAAAAAAATTTGTATACTTAGTAACCTAAAAACACATATAAACAAAGTTTAGAACAAACAAATAGAAGTGTTTTATGTGCAACAAAAGTATTAACATGCATCCGTAAGGTAGAAGTACTAGACTTACTTGTATTTCTCATTTTTTTTATTTTAACAAATCTAAAATTATTAAATATTTGAAATATGTGTCTTAAATTGGAAAATAAATGTAAAAATCATAAATATTATATCTACTTTATAATTTTAACAATTTTACGATACAATTTTGATATTTTTAAAATACGAAAGATGGATAATTCCAACTTTATTATACATTTATGGGGATTAAATATTACAAAAATGATGTAATTGTCAAAAATAAATAACACTTACCACTTAAAATAAAAGCAAGAAAATTCATTTTACACTTTTTACCAATAAGAAAACACTTAAATAAATGAGAAGATGTATAAGCACAATTCTCCACATGTATATATAAATATATATTTTATATAATAATAGCATATAACTTAAATAGAGTCAACAAACATATTATAAATTCGAACAATTTTCTTTAACAAAATCCTTATAATGTTACAAATTCTAATAACATTATATATTAACATAATTGTTCTTAGCTATTGCTTAAAAAATAATAAAATAATGATAATTTTTAAAGAAGTTTATAGGCCGAAAAATTTCAACTTGAAAAAGAAATTTAGTGGTATTACTTTAACTTTTTAATTGTCTCACATTGAAAGTTTTGTAAAAAAACAATATGATTGGAGCTTATAAATAAGATGACCCTTTGTATAAGTGACTATGTAAAGAAAAATTTGTGGACTTTGAGGCAAATTAATAATTGTCTTGATCCTTTATATTTAGTTTTACGTTAAATGATTGTCCCACATTGAAAATTTTGTAAAAAGGTAAAATAATTGAGGCTTATAAATTAGATGGACATTTATGTAAATGACTATGTAAAGGAAATAGTTTTGATTCTTATCTCTTGGGTATTATGACAAGTACAAACCGGGTTTCGATTTAAAAAAAAAAAAAGAAAGAAGGTCAACCGGTTTTTGACCGGGTTTTCAAAAGAAAAGAAAACCCGGGATCAGATCGGACTGGACCGGTCATTTTGGCCCCAAAGCCGGGACCGGACAGGCCCGTTCGGTCCGGTTTCAGGCCGGTTCAACCAGTCCCCGTTTTTTTACACACTCTTAATTTTGGATTTTAAAAATGGCAGAGCGCGCAGCAAAAAATGGAAAGAAAATAATGCTGATTTTGCTTCAAGTTGATCCCTCAAAATCTCCACGTCATTGCCACATTGGATCAGGCTCCCTAATGGGAGCCTGATCTGTCTTTGTAACAAAACCGGTGCCGTAACAATACTTGATGTGGTATAATATTTAAAATTGATCACTGCCAAACATCCACTTGGTGAGTGATATGAGTTGTCTCATGTAATTTGTCCCACATATGAACTGTCTAATTATCACTTATCAAGTTTACGTCTTGCGGGATAATTTTGCCAGACGTCTGGCGGGTAATCAAAACTGGTATAGTCTGGCAGGATTTTCTCGCTGGACACACACTTGGCGAGTGATAGTTAGATAATTCATATGTAGAACAATCCATACGGGATAATTTACATGTAATTGTCTAATTATCACTCTCTACGTGTGTGTTTGGAGGGTGATTTATTTATCTGTTTTTTTATTATTTTTTTAACGGGCCAATTTCAGTATTTTTGATCATGCTATGCTATGAAAATTTCTTTATTACAAATGCACTTTTTTAGTGCGCCATTTTAATCCTTTCTCAGTAACGTAAAAACGTAAATCCCATGAATACATAAAATTTTTATTTGAAAGCAAATAAATTATAAGGAGAAAAAATGAACGATGAAAAGAATACATAGTTATGTAACGTACACTTGTTGAGCTACGTTTGAACTTTGATATGTTAGCTTGAATAGAATTTAACAAAAAGTCAACAATTCTGAAGAACAAAAGGCAAAAGGGTTCTATTGTAAAAAATTATGAAAGCACGAGGCACTACAAAGTTTTAAAAAATTGTATGCACAGTTTTTTAATTACCATTTAGGGATCGTAGATGGATCAAACAACCCAGTGAGGAGGTGTTTTTATCATTAAGACAAATTTTCTTGACAAAAAAAGAAGTTTGAGATCGAGACTTCATTGATTTTCTAAGAAAACAAATCGGACTCCGAGTTCAGAGTCCATCAAACAACCCAGTGAGGAGGTGTTTTTATCATTAAGACAAATTTTCTTGGCAAAAAAAGAAGTTTGAGATCGAGACTTTATTGATTTTCTAAGAAAACAAATCGGACTCCGAGTTCAGAGTCCATCAAACAACCCAGTGAGGAGGTGTTTTTATCATTAAGACAAATTATCTTGGCAAAAAAAGAAGTTTGAGCTCGAGACTTCATTGATTTTCTAAGAAAACAAATCGGACTCCGAGTTCAGAGTTCAATCTCCAATCACAAGCCGCCACGTGGTATGTGTCAGGTGAAGTGACAGTGTGTGGTTGGAGATGGGTTTCCAAACTCAGAGTCCGATCTGTTTTATTAGCCAGACGGCGAGACTTCAAGTTAATTGCAATTGTAAGTCTCTAATTTATATATCAAGAAGTTTTTCAACTTTCAATTCATTATGGCATCGGTAAGCAAAAATGATTTCAATGCTCTTTGTTATTTCTTCAGTCTTAGATCTTTTGTTTTTACGGTTTTATTTCCTATATAATTCGAAATAAGTAACACCAAAATCAATCAAGGGGATTTTGTCTTCGGTAAAGGCACCCCTAACCAAGTTATTTAATTCGAGTTCGAGTCACCATTACTATTCTTATAAAACAATTTAAATGGATGAAAATGTTAAATTACGAGGATCCCGCTTATGTGCTATCTCCGTCCATAATCCAATTTTACCTTTTCATTCAAGGAAAATATAAATATACTGTACTTTTTGATATCCACACTACATTTTCATTTGAACAAAGAACCCCAATATTTAATATTTGTAATATTTATGTCTCTAATAGTTTTTGCCATATTGTTTCTCGAATTCTTCATTTAATTATCACCTTATATTCTTAATAATGAGGATATGTTTAAAAAATTTTGTTTTTATACTTCGAATCTAGCAAAATATGTCGTTCTATTTTATAGAGATGTTACTTTTGTATTTATTAAAAAAATTTCAAAAAGTTCTAACAACAAAGTTTTTAAAATCATATCACACAATACAAGATGCCACAGTTAATAAATTATTAAAAATAAAAATATAACAGAAATAAATTAATGATGCAAATGTAAAAATTTGAAAAAATAACGTAATTGAATGCAATTATGTTGTGATATAATTTAGCCACCTTTTCATTTGTACTAGAATATAGTCCAATTTCCTTCTAAAAATGTAGATTGAATATTAATTTTTTATACCCTTATTTAATGTGCATTGTAATTAATAAAATAATATTATTTAAACTGAAATATTTAAAAAATAAAATGGTATATTAAAGAAATATTATTAAATTTACATTTTCTTTAACACTATTAATTGTACTTTTTTATTATTTGTAAAAATTGAAATTGAATTATCGTTATAATAATAATTATTATAATTATAATAATAGAAAATAAAAACACTTATAAAGAAATAAAAGGTTGATGATGACTCACTCCTTGTATTTTGAAAGTTTTGAACCTATTTATTTAGGTTATTGTTGCTCATAAAAATAGGAACCCAATTGTAAATTTTGTTAATTTTCATAAACAAAACCCTCATCCCCTCTTTCAGATTTTCAGTTTCTCGCCTTCTGCACTCACAAAAAATGGCTTCAGCTCAACCGACAAGCGTCGCGGACTCCACCATCACGGCGACGGAGCCTCAAATAGAAGCAGCTGGAAACTCTCAAGCAGACCCCGTCGCCGCCGCCTCTGGGGCGACAACAGAAGATCCGACAGCGGCGGAGCCCGAAGCAACCGAAGCTCCGGTGGTCGCTGAACAAGATAAGGAATTGATGGAAACAAAGGCTAGGTGGCCGGGGTGGCCAGGTTACTGCGTATTTAGGATAGTGGTACCAGTTCTGAAGGTGGGTGGCCTTATTGGGCGCAAGGGAGACTTAATGAAGAAGCTTGTTGAGGAGACCCGTGCAAAAATTCGCGTTCTTGATGGACCTGTCACCTCTCCCGATCGCATTGTAAATTACAGTCTTTCCCTTCTTACATAGAAATTTATATATACAGTTGCCTGGATATCCGCAAATATATGATTCAATTGCTAGGTTTTCTTTTAATTGGTTAAGTTTTGCATTTCCTTTTCTAGGGTTTTTGTGTTCTTTATTTTAAATTACTTGATTGAATGACACATGTTTTGCGTTCTAGTGTTTCTAATTAACTTAATATATTTTTGTTTTATATTGGTTCAAGGGTTTTGAGTCTTTTTCTTGCTAATTGTTTGACTGATGAGATTTATTTTTGTTATTATATAGTTTTGAGGGTTTTTGGTCTCTTTGCTATTGCCTTTCTTTGAAAGATGAAATTTAAGCGACAGCTATTTGATAGTCATTGAGATCTTACTTATTGTGCTCATCTTTATTTGTCTTTTCTTTTTCTAAAACCTTTTAAACCATTTTATTGGGTTCTTGCACTCTAATGTAGAGCCTCTCCAGGGTAACTTTATGGGGATTACTCAATCTAACAAATCAATTGATTGGGAGAAAAATGAGGAGATAGAAATGTGATCGGAAGAGAGGGACGTGTGGGAGGAAAGAGAGAATTGAAAAAATAATAATAAAACATGCTTAGACACTGTCATGGAGGTTGTCAATCAAGCAGGATTTCTATGTTTTTACATGCCACATCACCTTTTCCGTTTCGTTTTTTTTATTTTTTTTACCTGGTGATGTGACACAAACTTTATTTGACATTGTTGAACTCGGGATAAGTTTTTTGACAATGTCTAAATTTGTTATTGTCTCATTAGAGGAAAATAGTACTGCACATCATGTGTTTAAGAGGAACTTTTATAGACATTACTATTTTAGCTTATTTAGCCACCTTTTTGTTGCAATTCACATTACACCGGCAGAGTTGCTCGTACCCCTAGCAATCTCATACAATCTCATTCTCTTTCAAATTTGAATTTCGTAAAACGAGTCACATCACATCCACATAACTTGTAGGATGCGCATGTAATACACAAATCTCCTCCATTCATCTCCACTTGTTCTCTCTCTTATCTTAACAAAAAATTATTTTGGTAACAGGCACTTATATGCCTTCTATTGTTTTCGTTTCTATCTATAATGGTTTCTAATTTGTATTTCACATAATAACATTTTAAGTTTTGAAGTTGAAACTTAATTGAAGTATTGCAATTTGCTGTCTGCTTCGTTATAGATTTACATTTAAACCCATGTTTTTTCTTTACATTTCAAAACAGCAAGTTGTCAAACTGTTGTAATCCACAAGTATTACATAATTCTCTACTGCTTATTTCAATCCATTGTATTTGTATACTAAAATTGAAATATGAAACTAAGATTGGCTAAAATTTTATTATATATATCTCATTAAAAAGGCTAATAAATGCATCTGCAATTATCATTGTATAAATTTCGGGAGAAATTTTATTATAATGCCTGACCTCATCATGTCTAAGGATTTGGATCCTTTTTAGCTACATCCCATATCCTAGATTTTATAAATAAAAGGATCCTGCTCATGGGTATTTAACTGTATTGGACATCTGCATCCTGGTCCAAGCAACATAGGTTCTTTGTGTTTGACAGGGAACATAATTTCTGTTCTTTGTGTAATCTAAAGTTTCCTATCCAAAAGTAATACTTGCGGTTTCTGATAAAAAGTAAAAACTGCTGTCACTTGTCATTTTCACATTATAGAGAACAGATGAATTCACGTGTGAAATTTCTGAATTTGCTTGTATAGTGTTAGTAATAAGACTAGATCATTTGCAATGATAACAGGAAAAGACTAATAATTAATGAAGAGCTAGACCATCTAAATCCGTTTGTAGATGTTTAGATAAGATTTTTTTTTTTCCTTGACATCCCCTGACAAACTCACAGGCACGTGCACATGTTCTTTGTGCCCACACAAATCGGGGAAAGAATGGAAACTTCCTTGGGAAGTACTCGTGTGATTCTGCCATTTCAAATTCCTCATTTTTTTTGTGTTTGTGCGCGCGCGCGCGCGTGTGTGTCAGTTTGATATTCGGTGCAGGTTTTGTATGTATTAACAATTTTTTTAGTTATATCAATTTTTTTTGGGGGGCCCTCCAGCAAAGACTGGTTTATCCTACTTGAAGGCAGAACACAATATGTTTGCATGACATTTACCATATATGTTTCTGTAGACATTGATTTTCTAGTTTTATTTTACGTCCATCAATTGGTCAAATAATTAAAGATCAGTGTTCCTGTTTATTTATTATTTTTCATTTATTATGATTATTATTTTCTTTGGGGTGCATGTTTTTCCATTCATGTTTGTTTTGACTGTTTGAGGAGCTGTTAATTTGGTTTAAAGTTAAATGTCTCTTCCTATTTGAAATATTGTAGGTTTTAGTCTCTGGGAAGGAAGAACCAGAAGCACCATTGTCCCCTGCCATGGATGCGACAATAAGAATATTCAAGCGGCTCAATGGTCTACCTGATGGTGATGTCCCTGATGCAGCTGGAGCTGCGTTTTCTTTGATTCGTTTAGTTGTCGCATCCGCACAAGCCATGAGTTTAATAGGAAAACAAGGCTCTTTTATCAAGTCAATTCAGGAGAGCAGTGGTGCTGTTGTGAGGGTTCTCTCCAATGGTATTTTAGCATTTATGTTTAACCTGTATCTGATTTCTTGCATCATATGTCCCTGAAGAGACACAAGATTCACTCTGAAATGAAGCATGT
>CAVNYN010218052.1:1473-68025 GCA_963692815.1 Nyctanthes arbor-tristis | reverse complement strand
TCTTTTAAGAAACTATCTACATTCAGTTTATTTTCGGAGAACTATTGCTGACACGTGTACTGCCATGATATTCATCTCAATAGTATAGTGTACACTAACAATTTCATAGTTTGAAGGAAATTCTGTTTCTGCGCATTCTGGATGAGTTTTAATTCTTATGACATTTTTCTCTTGACTTCGAGTCCTTTTGTTTCTTACTCAACAAGAAGTCCAAAAGTGATGGCCATATTTCTATTTTCTAACCAGTCATGCTTCAAAAAGATGTACAATATCTCGTTGCTTACAGGGGACCTTATAGAATTACTTGTAATGAGGTTGTCATGATTGTTTGTATGCAATGAAGAAACTACGGTTAATTGTATTGGAAAAGAAAAGCATTGAACATATGGCTCCATTACTTGGTGGTTTCTTTATAGATGAACTATCTAAGTATATTGCCTTCTTGCTATTTTCTTTGGCTCAGCATCTTTTGAGCTGGTAACAAGTAATTCAGGTCATTCCACACAAATTTGTTCCACCATATTCAACTAAATTGTACGTTAGAAAATAGAAGTTGAGAATTGGGAGAGATATGTTTTGGTCCTCTTGAGTATTGAGGCACTTGTATGGTTAATATTATATATATTGGAAGCTTACTTTCAGAAACAGTAAGATGCAATGATTCTACCTATTGTTCATCCCATTCTTTATGGATTTAGATGTGTAAAGGACAGATATATTTGTGATAATTTGAATGGCAAGTAACCTTTTTTAAGTAGAAACTGATAGTGCACTTATATCTTGGATCCAAAATCACTGTACCCTTATTGTTACATGAGCCTCCATTGTTGCCTAGGCAAGAAAGTAGGTGTTGTGCCTAGTAATGTTGACCCTCACCATCTATTTACCCACAAGGATATCTTGGTTGATCATATAAAGGCGCCACTGCTTATCCCTTGTTATCCTGGATATCTTTCTTAAGTAATTTAAGCACTCGTTTCTAACTTTTTTCAAGACTGAACACAAATTATGGAGTGGAAATTCCTCATTTACACCAAGCATGCTGATATGGGTTGAATAGACTACTTAATATGCTGAACCTCACCTTAGTGAGAGGATAAGCAGATTGTATGCAAGTAATTAAAATAAAAAACCAATTAACATGATTTACTAAATATGTGCCGGATTATTTAACTTTTTGGGTCCTTTTCTTCCTTAAGTTATTTAGATACTTATATCCCTTGTTTCCTGAGATCAGATAGAAATTATGGAGTGGAAGTTCCTCATTTACACCAAGGTTCTTTGACCGTTCCTCCAAGGAGTGAGGATAGCCTTGTGCAGTCCGCACACCCTGAGCTGGTAAGCCACTCAATTTTTAAGAATGTTGGGATTTCGATCTTCAAAAAATATTTGTTTCTCAGCAGATTTCAGAGTTTCCGACTCTATCAATAAAGCTTTGTTGTCTTTTCACATTGAAATGATTTTTATTTTACATTTTTACTATTTCATGGCTATTTTTCCGGCCCGTGCTGCAAATCTGTATGATCCATATTATGGTGGAATGATGGCAACCTATGGTCAGCCTATGGTGTGTTTACGAGGGAAAATTGTGCTAGTATCAAGATTTATTCATGGTTATCTTGTTTATGTCGAGTGTTGTCTTTAATATGTAAAGTATAATTATATGTCAATTGCATGCTAATGCTATAATTTGCATGCACACTTTGAGCTGTTAGCTTTGGATATATAAACTATAAAAAGGGGAAAAAAGGTAGGGGGGCCAAGAGAAACTGCATTTTATGGTTAAATTGGGACATCTTGAAGGGGTGTGGAATGAAAATTTGTTTAAAGTTAAGATTGCTTTGCCAAGACACGTGGTCTGATGGCATCCAAATGGGTTTTCTCAAACCCCTGATTAAAAGTTCGATTTCCCTCCCCTCTAATCCCTTTGTAATGCTCAAAAAAGGGGGGAAAGTTAGACAGAAAGAGTTAGGAGTGCTTTCTTTCCTCTACTTACTTTTCTTACTGATATATAAGCATGTAATTTATTATTTTAATTAGGTGAAAGTTTGACTAAGTCCACATTTTTTTCACTTCAGTTGGTTATAGAGTCCCTTCTCAGTATATCTCTAACATTTTTTTGTGTTCATTCCAATCGTAACCTAAATTTTTTCATGATAGCAGGGAGTTGTTTAATCTAATAAATAAACTGTTTCTTTGATCAGGTTCCTACTCATTTGTATGACATGCATCAAGCTAGAATGCCTTTAACGCTTGAGATGGAACAGGAGCCTGTTTACGTGAATGCCAAGCAGTACCACGGGATTTTGCGGAGAAGGCAGTTGCGTGCTAAAGCTGAATTGGAGAAGAAGTCGATAAATTTTAGAAAGGTTAGTTTAGCCAACTTTCTTTTTCTAATTTAGCCTCTGGTTGTTTTCTGCTTGTGTGAATTTTCTTAAGTGTTGAAAAAGGGAGTATAGGAATTCATCTCCTCTCTTCATTAGCATATTTGAACTGCACTTATCGGTTCTTATATACAGCACTTCTGGAAAGGACGTATCTGAAATTTTGCTTATAGTTCTCTCCCAAATAATAAATATTCTGTTTGGGGCAGTTGTCTATGTTGAAGAATTTTAATTTAGTTAACTAAATGTATCCCTTCTCTTTTAGAAGACGTGGTTCAATTGGGCACCAGTGTATAAAGGTCTTTACTTCAAGTCTTTTCGCCACCCAAAAATATGAGTCAGGGATTTTGATGAGAAGTTCAATCTAACCAGCAGAAGAGAGGGCATGTTGGAGAGTTAACTGCCAAGACCTATGTGGTCTAATGGCATCCGTTTTACCTTTCCACACCCTAAATCAGGGTTCGATTCCCCTCCCCTACAATCCCCTTGTAATTTATTAAAAAAAAGAAATTGTTGGAGAGTTAACTTACATAAATGAACGTGCTCCCTATGTGACAATTTTACGCTTTTCAGATGATGTGCTTCAATAATTATCCTCTCAACTTGTAGCCCTATCTTCATGAGTCCCGACATCAACATGCTTTGAGGAGGCCAAGAAGTTCTGGAGGACGCTTTGCAAAGAAATCAGACCTAGACCCTTCAAAGGGGGCAAATTCCAGTTCAGCCATCTCGTCACAATCTATGAGTTCATCAGGTTTGGTGTTTAATGAACCAGAAGTTCCTGATAATCAGCTTTTACACACCAATGGTGGAGAGAGGACCAACTGGCAGGGGACGGCCATGTACGGATTTCATTCTGAAGACAGACAGCACAGCCGCACTTAAAGCCAGCAGCGGCAAAACATGCCATCTAACCATGTGCCTTCCACACGGTGAACAAATTTTATCATAGAGAAAGGTAGAGATACATTATATGCTTGGTAAAATGGATTGGACAGCGATGGAAACTTGCAAAAACAGAAAGGAGAATTTAGAATCTCGTTCAGAATACTATCCTATACGGTCTAATATTTTGTACCCGACATGTACATAGGGGTTGCTTGAAAGTTGGCTTGTTTAGACGAGTTGGTACTCATTCTTGGATGGATTTCTTATGAAGACGATAGGGACATGGGTTCGGCTTGTCATCTTCGGCAGAAACCAGACCATGTTTGTTTAGCTCTAAAACCAGCACCTGTAGGTTTGTAGTCTATGGACAGATTTGGAACAGGACAAAGTTATAGTTTCAGGTAGGAAAACCCATGTAAATACTTTCCTGAACCATTTTCCACATCGTGTTCCAGATATTTTGTGCAAATTATGAAAAGAGAATGTTCAATGCCTTTGATGGTTTCTCGTGATGGTAAATTTTGTGATGATATACCGTTTAGAAATTTGCAAATGCTTGACACATTAACTGAAGGAGTGAATCGACCCTTTAAACTTTTGACAAACTTGCTAGTCCAGTATTTGCTAATATAAGCTTCTGGATTGTTGAATCTTATGTTCTTGACCCTGTACTGGGTATGATGAAAATACTCCAGAGAAGTGATTTCATATAAATTTGAAACACGTGGTGCGTATCTACAAAGCCTTTGAGAAGTTTTTGAATATTTTCGTTTCGTAATTTAATGAAACAAGTGCTTGATTGATGGTTTCGTTAAATGTATATCAATTATTATCAAGTGAATGTCCAGGTGTACATAAGCCAATGCTGGCAAATTAATATTATTTTAAAATAGAATATAGTTAAACAAATCATATTCACGCATCATCTGACAAGATAAATTTATTAATAGTTTCTGAGAGGTTCGCTAATGATAAGGAAAGATCTGTGTTGAGTGGTAAAAAAGAGTGAAAAAAGGTGTCTGCCAAGTCATATTCAGCCTCTGAATTATGAAGAAGAGGGGTGATAAAAGTAAATGGTCATCTTATACTTGGGTCTTGAGCATTGTCAATAGAACAAAAATGCAGTGAAAATTTCATGAAAATGATATAGCACCGCGTGTGTCATATACTATGGCATCATATAGCACATGTGGCATACATGCCATAGCACCACATGTGTCATACACTATGGCATCATATGGCACATGTGGCATGCATGTGGCATACATGCCACATGTGTCATATGGTGTCATAGTGTATGACATATGTGGTACTAGAAGGGGACTCGAAAATTTCATGCCACATTATTCGAGGAGGGAGGAAGTTTTGGTGGTTAAAGATTGTTAAAAAATTATATTCCTCAGTAATGAAGAACTCACGTGTGTGTTCAAGAGTCTTGAAATGTAATAATAAATTGAGTATCTTAAATACACATATCAGTTCATGATTTCATCACAGATTGAGTATCTTAAAAACACATGTTGGTTCATGATTTCATCACAGAGAATATAATAAGTACTAATTTTTTTTTTGAATTACAAGGAAATTGTGGGGGAGGGTAATCGAACCTCGATTTAGAGTGTAAAAAGCTAACGCGGATGTCATTAGACTACATGAGTCTTGGCGTAATAACTACTTGTTGAGTATTTAGAAGTATTACAAATTTGTTCCCAAAAGGAAGAGAGCATTTTTTACTATGTCAAATGTATCTTTCACTATTTTATCTTAAACTCTCTCTCTCTCTCTCTCGGTTTTTTATTTTATTTTATTTATTTATTTTTTGAGAGTTTTTTTTTTTTCAAAATATTTGTATTTTCTTTTAATTTTCTTAGTTTTTTCAAATATAGTTGTCTCTCTCTCTCTCTCTCTCTCTCGGTTTTTTATTTTATTTTATTTATTTATTTTTTGAGAGTTTTTTTTTCAAAATATTTGTATTTTCTTTTAATTTTCTTAGTTTTTTCAAATATAGTTGTACTATATATTAATATATAATATATATTAGTATACTACTATATGGTGGATCCAAGTGTAAGATTACAATGTTGGACGAGGAGACGAAAAGATATTGCAATGGAGGAGGAGAACAAGAAGAATGGGATGAGGACGGATAAACAATCATTCAATACATTTTCAAACCAATACTGGAGAAAAACCTCTCTTATGATCGGTAATTATATAATATATTAGCTGCTACTTAGTAAAACGCTTTTTCCCCCTTGAAACAGAGGATATATGTGAGGGGCGTCTGTTGCTCCAACCCGAGACTTTCCATATGAAGTGTGAGCATCTGACCACTGCTATAAAGTTCGAATCACCTCATTTAGTATTTTTTTTCTTTGACCAATTCTAGGGGACATTATTAGGTGACATTCTCATGTGGCACACATTTATTGGGTGATGATTGCATGGCTACTTTTTTATTATCCAATACAAGTCTGCCACATAAGAATGTCACCTAATAATGTCTCATTTTCATGTCCCCCTAGAATTTTTCTTTTTCTTTAGTATTATAAGGAAGATTGAAGGATTTGATAATTAAACCCTTGATCAAGAGTGTGAGGAACTAACTTAGATGCCCTTAGACTGCATGAGTCTTGGCCCCACTTAATAAAAAGTTGCTTAGAACTATAAAATAAATATTTTTTTAATCTAAGAGCATTTCCAATGCATATTGAAAGTCAAGGAATAATATGACAATTGATAAAAAAATAATTTTTTGACACATTAAATGCTTAACTTTGTCATGGATAATGTCATATGGAGAATGTCATGAGATGACATTATTCATGACAATATCAAGTATTAATTTATCCAATCAATAAATTTCGCTCTCTTTTTTTTAAATATCAAATAATAACTTGCCAAATATACAATGTGAACATCGTTGTATTAGAGAATTTATTGAATACAGTATTGATATTCTTTGCCACATTTACGTCGTCAATATTGTTTCATTGGAGATACTTTAATGAGTACTGGCGCTCAATCTTACAACTTTTTAAGTAAAATTATAATTCAATTGAGTAATCTTACTACCTCCGTCCCAAAAAGATGATCTAGTTTTCTTTTTTCGTCTGTCTCAAAATATAGTCTAGTTTCTTTTTTTAAAAGTAGTTGAAATATTAATTCTTTTATATGCTCTATTTAATTTGCCTAGTTATTCAAAAATAGAATTATTAAAGTAGAGTAATTAATAAATGAAATGGTATAATAGGGAAATGATGTTAAAATTTACTTTTCTAATATTATTAAATGATTTTTCTTAATTTATGCGAAAAAAGGAATAAGATATCTTTTTGGGACAGGGTACTATTTAATATCATTAGTATTTGACAACATATCAAAGTGGTATTAAATGATAAATTGAATCAAGTGAATTCTTTATTCATTCATTTAATTTTATTTATATCACTTAATATCACATTAATTGTCACATAGACTTATACTAATTAAATACCACTAGTGCCACATAACATTATTCAATTACCCTAATTATTGGGTAATGATGGCCAAAATTTGATTCAAGTACCAGACGATCCAATTACACGCTCAAAGGCAAAACAAATCCAAGATTCAATGGCAGGACTTGTACAAAAGTTATGGAATAAAGTTCAAGTGGAAGATGAGACAAGTTCAGACTTTGGAATGGACGATAAAGAATTTAAAACAATTAATCTAATAGAGGTCAATGGTCAACTGAGTAGAACTTTGGAGTTGGAGTGTCAAAATATTCAAGAAGAGAATTTGATGACCAACTTGGGGGAAGACTAATAAATATACGGGCCTATAATGTAAATTTAGAGTTGGTTGATTTCTGCATGGAATATGCTAGACTTTTCATATTCTAATTAAGATAGGTTTATTTTATTTTATTTTTATTCCTGAATTATATCCTAACTACGATAGGTTTATTTTACTATTATATAAACCCCTTCTATATTGTAAACAATACACAACTTTTCATCATTGAGATTAATACAATTTCTTGTGAGAAAAATTATCTTTTCTTCCGTTGTTCTTCTTAGAACTTTTTGAGCTCTTCAAGAGATAATCGTTATTGGGTGTTTGAGCTAATCAATCAAGGGTTTTTTCTTCCGAGATCGGAAGAGTTTAGAGTTTAATATACTCTAGGTTCCTAAATCGTGAGGTTCGGGTCTAAGATTAAATCCTACACGATTTTAGCTTTTCTAGGTAACGAATCAATCTGGTGTGAGTTTCGTTGGCACCGTTCCAACGTGGTTCTCATTCCCATCTTTCTTGAAAAGGATTCGACTCGAATCATCACCTGCATCATAGGGGGATAAATCAGAAACATTAAATATAGCATGTATGTTATACTCACCTGACAGATCAAGCTTGTAGGCGTTATCATTAATTTTCTCAATAATTTGGCATGGACCATCTCCACGAGGCTGTAGTTTAGATTTTCTTTGAGTAGGGAACAGATCTTTTTGCAAATGTAGCCATACCCAATCTCCTGATTCAAAAATAACATGATTTCGCCCTTTATTGGCTAGGGTGGCATAGTGCTCATTCTTCTTTTCAATTTGAAGTCTAACTTTTTCATGAAGAGACTTTACCATTTCAGCCCTATGTTTACCATCTAAGCTCCCTCGTTCAGATCGGAAGAGCACACGAATCAAATCCATAGGAGTTAGTGGATTAAAACCATAAATAACTTCAAAAGGAGAAAATTCAGTAGTGGCATGAACACTTCTATTATAAGCAAATTCAATAAAAGGTAGGCTCTCTTCCCAACTCTTTAAATTCTTTTTAATGACAGTGCGTAAAATTTGTGTTAATGTTCTATTTACCACTTTAGTTTGTCCATCAGTCTGTGGATGACAAGTAGTTGAAAACAAAAGTTTAGTTCCTATCTTACCCCACAAGAGATCGGAAAGTTACTAAGAAACTTAACATCTCTATCTGATACTATACTCCTAGGGACCCCATGAAGACGCACTATCTCTTTAAAGAATAGGTCAGCTACATATGAGGCATCATCTGTTTTATGACAAGGAATAAAATGTGCCATTTTGCTAAACCTATCAACCACTATAAAAATTGAATCATGACCCTTCTTGGACTTAGGCAATCCTAAAACAAAATCCATTGAAATTTCAGTCCAAGGTCCACTAGGAATAGGTAATGGTGTGTACAAGCCTTGAGGTTCCGATCTCTTAGATTTAGCTTTTTTACAAGTCACACATTTAGAACATATTTTTTCTACATCGCGACTCATTTTTGGCCAAAAGAAATGTTCTAGCAATATGTCTAAAGTTCTTGTCACCCCAAAATGTCCCATTAAACCTCCCCCATGGGCTTCTCTTACCAACAACTCTCGTATAGAACAAACGGGCACACAAAGTTTACTCTCTCGAAACAAAAACTCATCGTGCCTATAAAATTTATCAAAAGCCCCTTTTTTCACAAGCACTAAACATATTTGCAAAGTCATGATCTTTATCATATAATTCTTTAAAACATTCAAAACCCAACAACCTTGCATTCAAAGTAGTAATAAGTGTATACCTTCTTGACAATGCATCAGCCACAATATTTTCCTTGCCTTGTTTATACTTGATGACATATAGGAAGGTTTCAATGAACTCCATCCACTTGACATGTCGTTTGCTCACTTACCTTGTCCCTTCAAATGCTTTAGGGACTCATGATTTGTGTGAATCACAAGCTCCTTCGGCCACAAGTAATGTTGTCAAGTTTCCAATGATCTCACCAATGTCTAGAGTTCTTTATCATATGTTGGATAATTTCGGACAGCCTGGTTGAGTTTTTCACTGAAATAGGCAATTGGTCTTCTTTCCTACATTAAACCAGGTCCAATATCTATCCTTAAAGCACCACACTCAATCTCAAAAGTTTTATTAAAATTAGATAATGCTAAAACAGGTGCAAAACAGAACCTATCTTTAATATTATTAAAAGAAATTTCTTGATACCTCAGTAAGTGGTGCAGCTAATGTGCTACAATCTTTAACAAAACGACGATAAAAACTAGCTAAACCATGAAAGCTCTTTACCTCGGTGATGCTTTTAGATCGGAGGCCACTCCTTGATAGCTTTGACTTTTTCCTCATCTACATCAATACCTTTAACACTAACTACATAGCCAAGAAAAATAATCTTTTTCATGCAAAAGTGACATTTATTAAGGTTGACATATAATTTCTCCTCTCTCAAGACTACAAGCACGCATCTTAGATGTTTAATATGATCCTCAAAATTTTTACTATAAATTAAAATATCATCAAAATAGACTACAACAAACTTGCCTATAAATGCACGCAAAACATGATTCATTAATCTCATAAAGATGCTAGGTGCATTAGTTAGACCAAAAGGCATAACCAACCATTCATATAAACCATATTTAGTCTTAAACGCAGTTTTCCACTCATCACCTTCTTTCATTCTTATTTAATGATATCCACTTCTCAAATCAATTTTACTAAAAATACAAGACTCATGCAATTCATCTAATATATCATCTAACCTAGGTATAGGATGTCTATATTTTACTGTGATATTGTTGACAGCTCGACAGTCAACACACATCCTATATATCCCATCTTTCTTAGGCACAAGTATCACGGGAACTGCACAAGGACTCATGATTTCCCTCACATATCCTTTGCTCATCAATTCCTCCACTTGCCTTTGAAGCTTCTTTGTTTCCTCAGGATTACTTCTAGAGGCTGGCCTATTTGGAATGACAGCACCAGGAATAAAGTCAATCTGATGTTCAATGCCTCTCATGGGTGGAAGCCCACTTGGCATATCCTCGGGAATGACATCTTCAAATTCTTGCAACAAAGAAATAGCCAAATTGGAAAGGGATTTGTGAGATTTATCAAGGGCAAGGAGTGACTCCTTGTATACCAACAAATGCTTTTGTTGGTTCTCTCCAACAGCTTTCTTAACCTCACCACCCTTTACATAAAAACACATTTTTTTTCTTGTCCTTTCTCGTTTCTCTCCTCTTCTTTTCAGTCTCATCCTTACTCTTTTTTGAACTCTCCTTTTTGCCATCACTTTTATTTTTACTCTCGCTCTCTTTTTCTTCTCTCGTTTCTTTTCCCTTAACCTCTCTTTTGAGTTTCATTTGATCTTTATAAACTTAAGTGGACTCAAAGGTAAAAATACAACAAGTTTTCCATCCTTTTGAAAGCTATATAGGTTTTTGCGCCCATCATGTATTGTTTTCTTATCATATTGCCATGGTCTCCCCAACAAAATATGAGTAGCATGCATAGAAACAACATCACACAACACTTTATCATGATAGGTGCCTATATTAAAGCTGATAAGCACCTGCTTATTCACTTTTCTTCTCCACAATCACTCAACCACGGCAAGTTGTAAGGATTTGGATGTTTCAGTATTAGTAATCCTAACTTTTCCACAACACCTATACTAGCTACATTGGTGCAACTTCCTCCATATATGATGATGCTACAAGCCTTATCACCCACATTGCACCTAGTATGAAAATATTCTCTCTTTGTTGCTCTGTGTCACTCACGTTAACCTGAGTATTAAGAGCTCTCTCGTGACTAACGATTTTGGTGAACTAACAGCTCCTTCCACATACTCTTTTTCACTGTCACTCTCCTCACTTTCCTGCTCCTTGTCAACAATTCCCTCATCTTTGGAAAACCATTCACCATTGATTATAACCATCGTTTTCCTATTTGGACATTCAGATGCAAAATGTCCACGCTCCTTACACTTGAAACACTCAACGTCTCTACTTCTATTAGATGTGGAATCAATTTTGAGCTTACGTGTGCTCTTCCGATCTCTTCTTTCCCCTTAGATGATTTAGCCCTCTCTTTTGTAGTATTCCGATCATTCCTCTCATTATTCCACTTTGGTTTCCAAGAAGAGCTAGTTCCTGAAGGATATTTATTTTGTCTCTTCCTTTTTAATTGCCCTTTCACTTTTATAGCCTTATGTACCAACTCTTCCGTATCTAGATAATTTTGTAATTCCACAAGATCAGCTATGTCCATATTCAACCCACTCAAAAACCGTGCCATGGTGGCTTCTATATCCTTCTGAATGTTAGCCCTTATCATGGTTTTCTCTAACTCCTTGTGATAATCCTTTACATTTCTTCCCTTTGAGTAAGAGTTTGCAACATTTGGTATAGACCCCGATAATAATGATTAGGTACAAACCTCTTTTTCATAATAATTTTTAACTCATCCCAAGTCTCTATACTCCTTTCCAGATTTCTTCTTCTACTGACCACCAATTGTTTCCATCAAACCAAAGCATAGTCAGTAAATTATACAACTGTTAATTTTACCTTCTTTTCTTCAGAATAACTATGGCACTCAAAAACTAACTACACCTTTTGCTCTCACTCTAAATAAGCGTCCGGGTCATTCTTACCCTGAAAAAATGGAATTTTCATTTTGATGCTCCCAATATTCCATCTACTCCATCACGAACCCAACGATCTCTTCTATTTCCCCGATCTTCTCTATGCCTCTCAAGACCCCAGTTGTCTTCACTACCCCTATTACTATCCAAATCTTCCTCATGTTCATTCCTAGCCTCTCGCATATTTCTTCCTCTATCATTATTAGGAGCCCTTTGTTGGGGTTCCTCCCTCCTAGTTTCAAGTCTTTCTAACCTTGCAACCACATCTCTAAGCACCTCAATTAATTGATTATTTTCTCCTACATTATCTGTAGCCATGGTGTGTATGTGTGTGTGTAAGTGTCATTTCAAAAATTTTCACTCGTATATCTCTCAAACTAGGCTTTTACCCGATAATGTGCTTACTCACTCTTGCCTTTTTCCACTCAATTTCTTTTCCCCAAGCTCTCCAAAGAACGTAACCAACTAACTTCAGAAGATTACTCTTTGTGATGCTCAATACAACCAATCAAGGAAAAAGGAAACAATTGAAGATGATGGAATAAGACTCAATAGTAAGTGGAATTTGGTTGCTTACTATTAACAATGGAAGAATAAAATATTAGAGTAAGGGGTTAAAAGAATGACTTACTCAAGAATAATATAATTAAGGATTTTTGACCTTTTTTCCCACAACATGTGCTGTAAAAGAATTTTTTTTTTAATACCGAGACTTTCACGGCATAACGCAAACTTTATATTTTTTTCCTCCTTTCTTTAACTTATGGACAAGAAAGAAAATTTAAAGTTTTTTTTAATGAAATAAAAGGATTAGAGGAACGGAAAATTACGAAGAACGAAAATGACAAGGAAATTAAGAACAAGATATATTACCCGATTTTAAAGCCAAGCTCTGATACCACCTAATGAGAACCACGTTGGAACGGTGCCAACGAAACCCACAACAGATTGATCTGTTACTCAGAAAAGCTAAAATCGTGTAGGATTTAATCTTAGACCCGAACCTCACGACTTAGGAATCTAGAGTATATTAAACTCTAAACCCAATAAGATGCGGAAGAAAGAACCCTTGATTGATTGGCTCGAACACCCAAGAATGATTATCTCTTGAAGACTTCGAAAAGTTCTAAGAAGAACAATGGAAGAAAAGATAATTTTCCTCACAAGAAATTGTATTAATCTCAATGATGAAAAGTTGTGTATTGTTTACAATATAGAAGGGGTTAATATAATAGTAAAATAAACCTATCCTAGTTAGAATATAATTCAGGAATAAAAATAAAATAAAATAAACATATCCTAATTAGAATATGAAAAGTCTAGCATATTCCATGCAGAAATCAACCAACTCTATATTTACATCGTATGCCCATATATTTATTAGTCTTCCTCTAAGTTGGTCTTCAAATTCTCTTCTTGAGTAATTTTGACACTCCAACTCCAAAGTTCTGCTCAGTTGACCCTCGATCTCTATTAGATTAATTGTTTTAAATTCTTTCTCGTCCATTCCAATGTCTGAACTTGTCCCATCTTCCACTTGAACTTTATTCCATAACTTTTGTGCAAGTCCCGCCATTGAAGCTTGGATTTGTTTTGCCCTTGAACATGCAATTGGACCGTCCGGTACTTGAATCAAATTTTGGCCGCCATGATTCTCATGAGGTAACGGACAGATTTATCTTTAGTTATGATAAATAGCATATATTCTTTATAACATCTTTATTAGTTGTAACTGAATTTTTTTATGTTTATTTTTTTTAAGGGGTAACTGAAATTTTTAACTGAACACATCTGAACACTTTGATCTTGGCAGCTTGTCTATAAATTTATCAAAATATTTCTAGCTGCTATTCAACTTTCCCAAACAATTTCCTCTTTTTGCTTTTTTTTTTTCCCTTTTTTTCTTCTTTTTGAAAGGCCAAACAATTTCCGGTTGCTACTTAGAAATTATACAAGTTATTTTTTTAAAGTACAATAAGTATACGTTTTGTATCATAACAGCACAACATGTGTATATAGATATTCTACATAAACGCGGCACAAAAAAATACATCAACATGAAAACCAACATAAGATGTTAGAAAAACCCACATGTGCGTATGTGGTGGTCCTAGAGCCTAAGCCTTAATCAAACGGGCTAAACTGCATTGGCCAGAAACTTTAAAAGTTGTCCTTGATTTTCCTAAAATATCATCATGTTCGTAATTCCATCATTTGTCGTGTCAAATATTAATAGATTTGATAAAGTAATGAAGAAATTTTAGAGATGGTATGATATACCATCAAACAACATTTTAAAAAGTGTAAGGTGTGAAAGATGTTGAGACCAGTGTTTTAAAAAGCTCGCTTAAGTGACGCTTAGGTGGCGCCTATGCTTGAAGCTTGGGCTCTACACTTCGTCACGCTTCGTGCTTTATCACGCATTGGTTTCGCTTTTATCGCGCATCTGTGATCTTAAGCGTGCATAAGCTCAATGCTTAGCCTTAACGCTTTTCCATACCTCGCGCTTTCTAGAACACTGATTGAGACTAAGCATTAAGCTTATATGCGTCTAAATGTACCAATGCGTGATAAAAGCGCCATCAATACGTGATGAAGTGCATGGCATGGTGATGGGAAATATAGAGTTTAAGATTCGAGTATAATCGTAATCTAGACATAAGCTCAATGCTTAGCCTTAACGCTTTTCCATACCTCGCGCTTTCTAGAACACTGATTGAGACTAAGCATTAAGCTTATATGCGTCTAAATGTACCAATGCGTGATAAAAGCGCCATCAATACGTGATGAAGTGCATGGCATGGTGATGGGAAATATAGAGTTTAAGATTCGAGTATAATCGTAATCTAGACATAAGCTCAATGCTTAGCCTTAACGCTTTTCCATACCTCGCGCTTTCTAGAACACTGATTGAGACTAAGCATTAAGCTTATATGCGTCTAAATGTACCAATGCGTGATAAAAGCGCCATCAATACGTGATGAAGTGCATGGCATGGTGATGGGAAATATAGAGTTTAAGATTCGAGTATAATCGTAATCTAGACATAAGCTCAATGCTTAGCCTTAACGCTTTTCCATACCTCGCGCTTTCTAGAACACTGATTGAGACTAAGCATTAAGCTTATATGCGTCTAAATGTACCAATGCGTGATAAAAGCGCCATCAATACGTGATGAAGTGCATGGCATGGTGATGGGAAATATAGAGTTTAAGATTCGAGTATAATCGTAATCTAGACATAAGCTCAATGCTTAGCCTTAACGCTTTTCCATACCTCGCGCTTTCTAGAACACTGATTGAGACTAAGCATTAAGCTTATATGCGTCTAAATGTACCAATGCGTGATAAAAGCGCCATCAATACGTGATGAAGTGCATGGCATGGTGATGGGAAATATAGAGTTTAAGATTCGAGTATAATCGTAATCTAGACATAAGCTCTTAAGTAGAACATTTTCATCAAAACATATGTGAGACGTGTCACGTTGGTTTCTAAAGAGTCACTACAGACTCCGTGACAACCAACAAAAAACAGTGTTACGCTTAAAAACTAACAGGGAAGTAATGGTTGTCAAATATGCATTATTATGATTTCAATGGCAACTAGAATCTGAATGAGAAATGAGCAAATGTTCGACAGTTGGGATCGATTAGAAATTTTCTCGCCTTTTTACCAAAGGTTGAGGGAATGATGCATATTTCTCTGCATGCATATAATCCACATTGTCAGGGGAAACAAGAAAATGGGAAAAGAAAACGGAGAGAGATATTGAGAAGGGAATAGGACAGACGAAGGGGTGCTTTACGAATTTAAGGAGAGAGAAAAAAAAGTCTCTGCAGAAGAGCTTTTGGCTCTCTCTCCTTCCTTGGCTTCCATGGCAAATTCATCCCTTAAATTCTTCTCTGATATTTGTAGCATCTTGCTTTGATTAAAGGTTCCCAGGAGCAAAATTTTTGCCCCACATTCAGCCCTTCAACAAAGGTATTTTCTTTTTTTCTTTTTTTAATTTGTTTCTTCATTTAAATATTGTTGGTTTCATTGTTCCGTTTTGGGATTCCTCTGATTATTTATTTTTATTTTATGTTGATCTGATTATTTTAATGCTACATTTAATTCCAGGTTTATTTGTGTATTATTTATTTTGTTTGTTTGTATTAATTATTATTTGGTATAAAACTGTTAAGTATTCGACGTTTCTTGGAGATTCCTGTAGAAAGATCACGGAAGGATTTCATATTTGAGATTAATATAAAGTTTCATTGTCATTTCCTGTTATTTTGTTGTTAGTGTCAAAATTTCTGACATCTCGTCTTTTTATATGACTTCTGGAGTATATCTTGGACGTATTTCAGGGCATATTTTCTGAAGAGAATATCAAGATATATCTCTTCTGAACGATCTGGAAACTGCTGTGTGGCTCCTGCTACTTTTTCTGAGAAGACAAAAAAGAAGAGTAAACTGAACCCATTTTCATTAGATTATTGTGTAAATCATGGATCTGGGAGACCAAATAAGCTTACTGTGTTGAAAGATCCAACAGGTCACAAAATCAAAGAGAGATATAATCTTGGCCGGGAGCTGGGAAGAGGTGAATTTGGAGTAACATCTTTGTGCACTGATGAGAAGTCTGGCGAGAAATTCGCTTGCAAGTCAATATCAAAGAAGAAGCTAAAGACAGCAGTGGATGTTGAGGATGTGAGGAGAGAGGTAGAGATTATGAAGCATTTGCCTGAACACCTGAATGTTGTGACCTTGAAGGATACTTATGAGGATGATGATGCAGTGCACATTGTGATGGAATTATGTGAAGGTGGTGAATTATTTGATCGGATAGTGGCAAGGGGACATTATACGGAGAGGGCAGCGGCAGTAGTTATGAAAACTATTGTGGAAGTTGTTCAGGTAAATTTAGAAGGACATTTCTATTCTTTGGGTCAAAAAAGGCAATAGTCTTCAAATTTTTCCTTCATGTATCTAATACTGATAATAACACTATTCTTGAGTTGGGTGTTTTTATATTTGGACTTGTGTATGCTTGTTATTTGACTACACAGTCTCTTATAGTTTTATTTATGTATTGCTTTTCTGATTCTCCTTCTGTTGAGTTGCGAAATGTGTAAGATTTGAACAACACTAAGAAAGCGAAAATCTAGTAAAAATTGGAAATATTATACCATAGTTTATGTTCCAAATTATATAGTTAGCTTTATAAACTGCAAAGCATAAAGATGCCAACTTATACTAGCTGTTTGATGGGTTGATAGAACGTAAAATACAGAAAGAAGTTGAATATTGCATGTCACCTGTTGAGTAGTCAGTTAGCATATTCATTTCCTTTAGAGATGTGAGAGCTCTTTGTACCAGATTGAGTTTGAGACTGAACCAACTGTCTGGATTCCTTCAAGAGCTAAGGCGTCTTGGGTTTTAGGGAGTTGCTGAAATTACTGTTACACAGTCACTGGTTCTGTCTAGAGTAATCCCTGGTTTATGTGCTTCTATTGCATTATAGATGTGCCACAGCCAAGGAGTAATGCATCGGGATCTCAAACCAGAGAATTTTCTTTTTGCCAATAAGAAAGAAGCAGCGCCCCTTAAAGCTATTGATTTTGGGCTGTCAGTTTTCTTTAAACCTGGTATGAAACTTTTCCTAACTAAAGTTATTCTGATTGATCTCTACTTTAGCTGTATAATTTGGGACTGTAAACAAACTTTTGATTGTTCTTAGGTGAGTGCTTCACGGAGATTGTGGGAAGTCCTTATTACATGGCTCCGGAGGTTTTAAAACGCAACTATGGTCCAGAAATTGATGTATGGAGTGCCGGAGTTATCCTTTATATTCTACTTTGTGGTGTCCCACCCTTCTGGGCAGGTTTGCTTGCTCACTTCAGATCATTAGGTAGTTGTAGCATGTACTAGTTCTGTAATATCTAAATAAGCAATGTTCTCTTTTTTTGGGACGTGGGAGTGGGGGAGGTGGCGTGTTGTATGTTTATGGCATGTATGATAACAAAGAGCTTACTTGCAAGTAAATAATTAAGTTCTAAAATAATCAAAATTAAATAAGTTCCATAGATCTCTCCTTACACTGTCCATAAAAATTTACTTGAAAGTATAAATTTGCTTAAAATTACTTTAGAGCAATTATTTATAAAAGTTGGAAATAAGGGAGCTAAATATTTTTTACAGTAATAAAAGAGTTAAAAGTAAGGCTTAAAAATAAATGAATAATCCGTTGTATCATTCCTATCACATGCATGTAGCTGCAAACATTTCTGTCCATGTATTGAACTATTAGGCAAACTTCTTATATGCCATTCTACTTATCAGAAACTGAGCAAGGAGTAGCACAAGCAATTATTCGATCTGTTGTTGATTTCAAGAGAGATCCATGGCCTAAAATATCTGAAAATGCGAAGGATCTCGTTAGGAAAATGCTCAACCCAAACCCAAGCAGGCGTCTTACAGCTAAGCAAGTGCTTGGTAATATTTGCTTGCATCATAGTTGTTTGCCTTTGTTAATCTGTTACTAGTAAGGAATAATAAGGAGACTGGACTACGTTCTAATTGGTTGTTCACATATTTGATCCAGACCATCCTTGGTTACAAAATGAGAAGAAGGCTCCAAATGTCTCTCTCGGTGAGACTGTGAAAGCAAGGCTCAAACAATTTTCTGCAATGAACAAACTCAAGAAAAGAGCTTTAGGGGTACTTGCCACTCGGTGTTTACCATGCTTATATCATAATTCCCCCTCTGCCTAGCAGAAGCACACATGTTTTGCAGTGCAGGAAAAGAAAAGATAGGAAAATTTCTCCGGTCCTTAACCTATTGCCTGGGTGGCAATAGCATTTTTCCTGAACCTTTCGTTATAGTTGCACAGTCAGTGTCCATGAATGAAAAACTCTAAATTTCCGCTAAATCCCTGCCCTTACAAAAATCATACCACACTTCAAAGTTTGGGCACAGACCTAAATTTGGAGACAAAATCTAATTTTGCAACTATAAGAAAGGTTGGAAACCAACTTGCTCATTTTCAAAAGTTTGGGGGACCACTATAGTAAACTCTCCATAGAGATTTGGAAAGAAAATATAGATGAAAGAATTGCATCAACATGATCCTTTTTCTGATATATTTGAACTTTGGACTGTCATATGCGCAGGTGGTGGCTGAGCATTTATCCGTGGAGGAAGTGGTCGGAATAAAGAAAACATTTTGTATGATGGACACTAAAAGCAGGGGTAAAATAGACCTTGAAGAACTTAAAACTGGTTTGCAAAAACTTGGTTATCAGATACCTGATGCAGAACTTCAGATGCTCATGGAAGCTGTAAGCGAAACTGTATTTCTGCATTCATCAGTTTTGTTTTTCGTTTTAACATTATTTTTTGGATGGTAATGTATTTTCAGTTGATGGGAGTACGTCTCTCCAATAGTCCAAGCCTTAGAAAATGTTTAAGTTAATTAGAGAGTTTGGAGCCTAATTTTATGAATTGACTCTTTAAAACAGAGAGCATTTTTACTTTTAGAGTTACTCCTGCTGCATTTTTATTTACTTATTTATTATTAGTAATAAGCATATGTTTTGTGTTTTACAGGCTGATATTGATGGAGACAGAACATTGAGTTACGAGGAGTTCGTGGCTCTTGCAGTTCATCTTAAAAAGATGGCTAATGATGAGCACCTACACAAAGCTTTTGCTTTCTTTGATAGGAATCACAGTGGTTTTATAGAGATTGAAGAATTGCGGGATGCTTTGAGTGATGAAGATGGGGCCAGTAATGAGGAAGTTATCAATGCTATCATGCATGATGTTGACACCGATAAGGTCAGTTTGTTGATGAACATAATAGAAAGGCACATGCAGACATATTTACGGACACTCATAGTCTTGTTTGACATTTTAGCGCCTTGGACGTGGGTCGTGGAGAATGAGATATTATGTCATTCCTATATAAATCCATAGAACTTAGGCATGCTTAGTAAAATGGCCAAGGCTTTGTTAGGTAGCATTATGAAGAAAAAGAAACAAAATTCTTGTTTGGACTCTCCAATACTCCCAGCAAGATCCCACAATGAATTTTGAGTATTGTGTTGCAGGCTGAAGATGGCACTTGATACTATCTACCGACGTCATCTTCCTGTGCCACCTTGCTCGATTGACATGTTTGGCTAAGCTTTAAAAGTTTACATTAATCAATCTGTCTAGAATATTTACTTTTATTGGTCATAGTTGAAATAAGTTGCTTATTTTGACAATATTTAAAGTTATTTCAATGTGAATGCCTGTTTTGCTTAGGTAAAAAGTAACAGCCAAACAGCTCAGCAAAACTTGCCTTTTCTTTTCTTTTCCTTTTAGTTCTCTCTCTTTATTTTGAAGGATCTCTATCTCTTTCTGCTGACATGTAGGATGGCCGCATAAGTTACCAAGAATTCGCCGCAATGATGAAGGCCGGAACAGATTGGCGAAAAGCATCAAGACACTATTCTCGACAACAACTCAATAGTCTCAGCTTAAAGTTAATGAGGGATGGCTCTATACAATTATCAAAAGAACGATGACGAAAAAGTCATATAAGCCATACATAAAGAGGAAAAATGGGGAAAAAGGGCATGACTAAGGCATTTGTTGATTTTTTGTCCGAGTAATGAATTTCTCGTTTCTTTATTCTTTTGTCGACAATTTCACATTTCACCTAGGGGTTTTCCTTTTTGTGGCCGAGCCACGGCAAGCAATTTTTTCTTGAAGGGTTACATGTAGGGTTTTTCATTTAAATGAGGAAAGGCCGACCACATTATTTTTGTAAATATGACAATTCTCATGGTGAAATTTAATCTTTTGTGCTTCCCTTTTTTTTTTTAATGCAAATGAATGAAGGACGCTCCTTTTGTTTCCTTATCTTAATTTACTTGGAGATCTCATCATAGGTCTGACTATGACACCAGACGGTAATATAACGTGCTATAAACACATCACCACACTTTCCTAAGTCACATCTATAGTTTGTGTTATTAACACATCACCACCCCTTCTCAAGTCACATTTACAGTTATTTTTTAAGTCACATTATTCGTCTAGTACCATAACAGCATTATATGAAAATGTTTATAATTTTTACTAGGATCATGTTACTCGCATCAGTTGTTAAGGCACTCATTGCACGTACAGAGGCAATGTTTGAATTTCATATACATGGAGATTATTTTTATTTTTATTTTTAATTGGTTGGTTTGGTAACTAATTACAAAATCTATATATGTTTAAACTTAAAAAATGAAGTGTGGAACTTTTACAATGTCACTTCTTATTAGAACAAATATGGGCCCATCACACATGAGGTATGCTATTTGCACAAAGAAGAATACAAAAAGTGAAACAAAACTGACAAATATAACAGGATCTTATTTTTTAACACATCACATTACTTTTAAATCAATTGTAATCACATGGGTCACATATCTATTTTGTCAAATTCTTTGTGCTCTCTTTTGTCTAAAAGAAATATTTATCACATCAATATAAGAAGTGGCATATGGAAATATGAGTAATTCTAAATAAACATGAAGATGTAATATGAAAAACTAACATTCTTATTTGGCCCAAATTCATTGGATGATTATCACATTAAGAAACTGTAACACGTTTACAATGTCACTTTTTATGTCGAATTTTCATATCTGTCTAGAATTATTGTGGAAATATTAAGTGTCCATTTATAACCAATTATTTTAAATTCCAATTATAACCAATTGCCATGATTTATGCAAGGGTTTGTTGTGTGTTACTCTATCCATCTCGTAAAAATAATCTATTATTCTTTTTTCACATAATCCAAATTATAGTAGACCTTTTTATATAAAAATATAATTTATTGGTTTTATCTTATATACCTATTTATACTGTGCATAATAATCTACAAATACGAATCACTATGAAAAATTTTATTTTGCCTACGCATGCGTGTTATTATGTATGAGCAATATGTGGCACACATCTAGACTACAAGTGTGATATGCTTGTAACTTAGATGTTTGACATATATGCACACATGCATAATAACATGCATGCATATAGGCAAAATAAAATTGCTGGAATCAGTAAAGTGAAATAATAAGTATAAATGAAATATTATACAAAGATTATTATTTGTTTGGCTTTGCAACCATTAAGAAAAAAATGTTTTTGAATTTTATTTTTTCCGATCATATTAATCAAAGGGTTTTTAACGGGAAAAATTTACAAATGGTCCCCCAACTTTGTAAAATGTAATAATTTTGTTCGTAATATATATATATATATATATATTTGTTTTACTTTCAGAGTTCTTAAGCTCTCAAAAATTCTCACAAAAAGCCCTTATAGATGGAGTCCATTTTGACCTTTAAAGAGAAATGAAACGACTTTTTACACCTCAAATAAAATAAAAAATAAAAACAGCAAGAATATTTTTTAAAGTAAAAGATAAAAATAATAAAAATATTCTTATTCCTTCTTTTCATGTCTTGATTCGTGGTAATAATTTGTTGTTTTTATTTTTTATTTAATGGGAGGGCTGAAAAAGTTATTTTTTTCCTTTAACGACTGAAATGAACAGATTCTATTCATAGAGATGTTCGTGAGAATTTTTAAAAGGTTAGAGACTTCAAAAGTTCCCAAAAAAAAAAAAAGGGATTAGAGATGACATTGCTATATGTTGCAAAGGTTAGGCCCCTTTTGTGAAATCTACCCTTTTTAATTCATATAACAAACTCTGTTTGTGTGCATATGTGTCAAATATCTGAACAACAACAACCCCACACTTGTAGTATGGATATGTGTCATATATTACACGCATGCTTAATAACATGCCTATATGGACAAAATAAATATATATATGTATATATATCTTTGTTGAATAAATAATCAATTAATTAACTAATAGCTCATTATTCGATCGTGACATACTAACCTGGCACAAGACCAATGTTTTCAAACTACAAGATTAAGTTTGACTTTCACATATAATAGTTAATAGTATGAGAAAAGAAGAACCGTAACATCCCGCAAAATTTTAACAATGAATTAAGAAAAATAATAGTATTTTGATGATGATGATGATGATGATGATGACGACGGAGAACTACTTGAATGATGTAACATCAAGAAGTAGAATGTGACTGTATAACCGTATTGAATTTTAAAGTTACAAAATTGTCAAGAATTAGAATGTAACCAGGCGATTGTATTGAATTGCATGAATTGAAAGGATATAAGATTTGTCACTCAAATAAATGTCAAAAATAAGAATATGACAACGTGATAGAATTGAAGTGCCTTCATTGTGAAGTTACAAGATTGTTACCCAAACGAATGCCAAGGGTTAGAATGCAACTATTGATAAACGTGATTGTTATTTGACAACGATTGAATAGTCAATTGCGTTGGCATCAATAATATCACAAGATTCAAAGATTGTTACTCTAGTAAAGCCTAGAAACAAGAATGTGGTTATTGATTAATATGACTCAAAGTGTAGCCACTTAATTGAAAAACCACATTAAGTTGAAGGTCTCAAGTAACATAGATCAAAGTACAGCAACTTAATCATAAGACAACTCAAAGTATAAGGACTTCTCGAACAATAAACGAATGAACCTTGTTTTGCCACACAGCTCCTAAAATATACGGCACCAGATCACGCCATGTGTCGCATTTTGATTGGCGGAACTCAAAGATTTATTAAAAATAACTCAATTCGATAACTATAAATGAGGAGAAAAGAATTGGAAGACTTCACAATCAATTCCAACCAACCCTATCCCTTTCCCTATCTACGTCCCTATCTCCATATATATGCCAATTGTCTCACCTCTTGATAAGTGACAAGCCCCTTCAAATGTATAAAAAGGGAAAATTCATCCACAAGCATTAAGGAGAGAAGAACAACCCTTAAAACTTACCAAACACTTAATTTTACACTTGAAAATGATCACTCTTCATATATATAAGAAAACACAACTTGAAACACCGCTTTAATCAAGGAAAATAAAGGTTTTAAAGGCTCTTGACAACAACTCAAAGAATCTTTGGAAAAATCAAGTTCAAGAGGTGAGTAACTAATACTTTGATTCCCTCTTTGCATTCATGAAATTTTGACAAGATAAATATGGATTTTGATTAAAGTCTTCCATAAAATGAACATGAATTTTGATGTATTGAAAAGAAAGATTGATATATTGCATTTGAATCACTAGTTGATGCTCTAGCCATTTTGTATTTACTTTACTTTGTTGTCATACTATGAGCTATCTAATGACACCGAGATGGACGAAGATTAGTATGGTATTTGCTTTGTTTGGGATTCCGGTAAGGGTCAACCGAGATTCGAATGCGGATCGACTTAAATGTACATGGCCATAATTGAATTGATATTGAATCTTGCGCGCGCTACGTATAGTAGTTTAACTAGTGATATGGCTTTTTTGTGCATTTGCATTCAATGGTTTTCTTGAAAATAAATCTTTCAAATAAAAGGTGAATAAAAGGTTTTGTTACTCACTGAGCACTTTGTAGTCACTCATGTTTTCTACAATTTTTGTAGATAATTGAAAATATGATATTTAAAAAGAAAGACAAGCCATGAGTTGGAGTATGCTCGCGAACGGGAGTAGAATTTTGTATGTAGTGGAAACCTGTTTTTAAAGCGACTACGAATGCAATTATGAACTTAATGTCTTTATATTAATAAGTTTGCTTACCTCTCTATAATATATATATATATATTTTACGCCTTATATGTGTAGTCCTTGTAATTATTTGAAGCCCACATTTCAAAGTAAAAGCTTTCTAATGAATTGGCTTGCTTTGGTAATCAATGAAATGTAACTATTAACATAACTTCTTGTGTTCTTCATATTTTATTAAAAACTTAGTTTTAATAATTTTTTAAAATTTAACAACTTGTTAGTTGAGTAATTAACTTATAGAATGATAAACTCTATAAGACAAAAAATAATTTGTTTGTTTTGTACTTCCCGTTCCCTCTATTTATATTGAAACTTCCGCTATAGATTTTGTTATTCTATATAAGATATTCAAAGAATATTAGAAATTGGGTGGGGGTGTGACAAGAACTATTTGTACCTACAAATTATACAAATTTTACACACACACCTTAAAAGTTATCCTTTAAAAAAGATGGAGTTAATGACATTTAAGTAAGAGCATTTTCAATACAACAAGTGTATATGAAGCAAATAACATTGGCTTTACATTTGATGAACTCTCAAATGCAACAATGCCTACCTTTTATATTTGGCAAATTGTTAGTATTAAGCATTTTGAAAAGAGATAGAGAGAGAATATTCGTGATTGGAGAAATTAATACTTGACATTGTCATATAGAATGCCATAATATCAAGCTTTTAATGTGCCAAATAAACATATTTTTTTTCCAAGTGTCAAAATACTCTATGATTACCACTATACATTAGAGATACTCTAAATATAAGGGAGATATGTAAAAATTTTGTAATATAATAATGTACAAATTGTTATAAAACTAAAGAAAATAAAGACATTTTTGAAGATAAGATCGGAAGAGCACAAGAAAAGAAATTATATAGAGAAAATTTTCACTCTTTTGTTGATGGTTTAAAGGAAGTACATAAATACCCTATTTATAGATGCAAAGAAGAGCAAAATACCAATTTATGAATTACAAATTTATCATTAAAACAATTAATCTTGAATCCAACTAATAAACAGCTTGATTTCCCACTTGCATGTTTAAGAAATCTTTTCCAAATATAATCCATTGAATGTAATAGTCATCTACACACACATGAAACTTGCTTGGACAAGTTGTAGATTCATAAAACTCCCTCTTAGATAATTATTTCACAGATTATGCCTTGTTAAAACCTTACTAGAAAAAACCTAGTGGGAAAAATTTCAGTAAAGGAAAAAGAGTACATAATTCTGCACATCATTCTTGATAGTTGTTTCATTAAAAACTATTATAAGCAAAACTTTGTAGGATAAAATTTGATAAAGGAAAAAAGAGTACAGCATGTATGGACTCCCCCTTATTTGGTCATCAATTAAAATCTCTGTACCAACGCATTCCAATCTTTTGTACTGGTTTCTAAAAAGTTGCAGTAAGAAGTGATTTGGCAAATAGGTTTGCCAAGTTATCATTGGAACGGATTTGTTGAACATTAATTTCACCATTCTTTTCAATTTCATGTGTGAAAAAGAATTTAGGTGAAACATGCTTAATTCTATCATGTTTGATAAATCTTCCCTTTAACTGAGCTATGCATGCCGCATTATCTTCGTATAGAACTGTTGGGATGTTTTTGTTGCAAGATAGGCCACATGTTCCACGGATATGTTGAATAATAGATCTCAATGATACACATTCTCAGTTTGTTTCATGAATTGCAAGTAATTCAACATGATTTGAAGAAGTGGCAGTTAATGTTTGCTTGGTAGATCTTCATGATATAGCAGTCCCACCGCAAGTAAAGAGATAACCTGTTTGAGATCTGGCTTTATATATATCAGACAAATATCCTGAATCAACATACCCTACTAATTATGACGGAGAAGGATTAGAATAGAATAATCTCATGTAACGTCCCGTGAAATTCCTCTATTTTTAATAGTGATATCTTCGGAATCATAATTGGTTTTGATATTCAACTATAAGTAATCAATGAATAAATCTTATAATTGGATGACTAGTCGAGACATTTTATAAGAATTTAAAGACATTTTTGTTTGGTTGACGATTACTCAAATGTATGTCAATTACCCCATCGGTTACAGAAAATTTGCTAAAAGAACGATTAAGCCTAATCGGGTAATAAATTGTGAGACCGAAAAGATGCTTAAGGTAAAGATATGATGTCTCACAGTATAGTCAGAAATACAAGGACTTAATTATAGAGTTCAATAGATAAAGAGATTTACTAAGAATTAAAGGGAAAAATCTCATACACTTATATCTAATAAGCTCTTCCCACATGAATTGAATTCACAACCTACACTTGGCATCTTGATTTACTAAGAAGAATTCATATCCCTCCAATTTAACTCACAGGGTATTTTATACTCACCTTATATGTGATTACTCTTTTATAGATGATCCACCGAAGGATCCTTGAGAGAAAGGCCGAAGAATGGAGGTTGTCGCACGACGCGAACCAAGTTATGCATGTGATAGAGATAGATAGACCTTTGGGCTTATTATGAGGATGATCCCATGTTTATAATGTATTTGGGAACCTCATATGAGTTTGATATATTTTGTGCCTTTTCCCTCAATCTTTTGTACCATGACAAGATTATGAGGGATATGACAATGTTTCTTGTTTAATTAAGTATTAGTTAATGATAGGAGTAAGGTAAGTATGTGTATGGAAACCAATATAACTAAATAAAACTTGGCTTATAAGGAAAGTTTTGATACAAGATTGAGAATCCTATTTTCACATGTAAGGGTTTTCCAAGCTTGTGTTCAGTTATAATATATATAAAGTGACTTTTATTTATCGTGTGTCATATTCTTTTTTACAAATACTACAACTTTAAACTAGTTAAAGATGACAAACAACACTACCTCATCTAATGAATAAAAGAGAATTGATTGACAAGTCGTGCCCATTGATTTTGACTAGAGGTATAACAAGACATTTGTAATGCTTCCGACATATTGATTTAGTAACATAACTTCAACTCATGCTTTTAATTGAGAGGTTTGACATCTCATATCAATCGTTCATCGAAGATAACGAAGTATATGTTTAATTCTGTTCCAATGCCTAATTGTTAGAGCTGAACTATATCTTGCAAATACATTCACAGAAAATGCTATATCTGGCCTTGCATTATTAGCAAGATACATGAGGGCACCAAAAGCACTTAGATATGGTACTTAAGGACCAAGAATTTCCTCATTTTCTTCTCGTAGTCTAAAAGGATCTTTATTTACATCAAGAGATCGCACGATCATTGGAGTACTCAATGGATGTGCTTTGTCCATATAAAATCTTTTGAGGACGTTTTCAGTATAAGTCGATTGATGAACGAGAATTCTGTTATTTAGATGTTCAATTTGCAAACCAATGCAAAATTTTGTTTTTCCTAAATCTTTCATTTCAAATTCTTTCTTCAAATAATCAACTGCTTTTAGGAGCTCTTCAGGAGTTTCAATAATGTTTAAATCATCAACATATACTGCAATGAGAGTAAACCTGAGTGTTGATTTCTTTATAAAAACACATGGGTAAATGAGATCATTCTTATATCATTTTTTCAACAAGTATTCACTGAGACGGTTATACCACATACGATCAGATTGTTTTAAACCATATAGTGACCTCTGTAGTTTAATTGAAAATAATTCTGGAGAATTTGAACTATATGATTCAAGCATTTTAAATCCTTCTGGGATTTTCATATAGATATCAGCATCGAGCATGCCATACAAATAGGCTGTAACCACATCTATTAGACGCATATCTAGTTTTTCATGCACAGTCAAAATAACTAGATATCTAAATGTAATAACGTCTATTACGGGGAATATGTTTCTTCATAATCAATACCAGACTTTTGGGAAAATACTTGTGCCATAAGTTGTGCTTTGTATCTCACGACTTCATTTTTCTCATTTCTCTTTCTTATAAAACCTCATTTAAAACCAATAGGCTTTTTTCCTTCAGGGGTTTGAATAACGGGCCCAAAAACTTTGTGTTTTTCTAATGACTCTAATTCAGCTTGTATATCCTCTTTCTATTTTAGCCAATCATTTATGCGTCGACAATCTTTGACGGATTTTTTTGGTTCATCATCCTTGTTTTCATTTATAATATTATATGCAACATTGCATGCAAAGGTATTGTCGACATTTGTTTCTTTAGGTTCCACGTCTTTCTCGTGTGAACATAATTTATCGAGATCTCTTTATTATCATTATTCTCGGGTGCCTGAACTTCTTCTGGAGTTTTCTGATTATATTCTACAAGCGTATTTGCCTCAACATGACTATCTTGATTAGTTGCTCTTTTTTTCTTTCAGGGATTTTTATCTTTGGAACCAACTGGCCTTCCACGCTTTAGGCGCATTTTAGATTCATTGGCCACATATTATCCTTCTTGGACATCAATTTTAAGTGGAGTATTTTCAGCTGGAATGTGGGACTTGGTTATTCTTTTAAGTTCAGTAAATGCATCTTGTAATTGATTGGCTATACCTTGCAAATAAATAATCTTTTGAACTTCTTGTTCACATTGTCCATTACGAGGATTAAGTTTAGACAAAGATGATGCATTGTAAGTAATCTTTTTCTCCAGCTCGTTCTTTTCTACCCCTAATGCTGGGAATACTGTCTCGTTAAAATGACAGTCGGCAAATCGTACCATAAACATATCTTCCATCTGGGGGATATTTTATTATGGAGGGTGATTCATACCTACATATATTCCCAGTCACCTTTGAGGACCCATCTTAGTTCGTTGTGGCGGAGAAATAGGCACATATACTGCGCAACAAAAAATTCTAAGATGAGAAATATTTGGTTCCTGACCAAAAACCAATTGCAGCGGGGAGAACTTATGATAAGATGTCGGCTTGATGCTTATAAGTGCTGCAGCATGCAAAATAGCATGTCCCCATACTGAAACAGTGAGATTTGTTCTCATGAGTAAATGCCTAGCAATTGATTGAAGGCGTTTAATTAATGATTCTACTAGACCATTTTGTGTATAAATATAGCTACATGATGATCAACTTTTTTCCCAATTGACACAAAATAATCATTGAAAGTTTGGAATGCAAATTCACTAGCGTTATAAAGTTGAATTGTCTTGATTGGATTATTTGGAAAACTGTGCTCGTAATCGAATAATTTGAGCAAGTAATCTCGCAAACGCCAGGTTGCGAGTAGATAATAAACTTACATGTGACGATCTAGTCAATGCATCTATTAAAACTATAAAATATCTAAATAGTCTACATAGAGGGTGTATAGGCCCACATATATCACTCATAGTTTGTTTCAGAAACGCTGGGAATTCAGTCTAAATTTTAGCTAGTGATGGTTTTGTGACCATTTTCGCTAGAGAACAAGCCGCACATGGAAATTCATTAGTTTTAAGAATCTTCTGGTTCTTCAAGTTATGTCCATTTGAATTTTTAATAATTCTTCACATCATTATTGATCCAGGATGGCCTAACAGATCATGCCAAACAATGAAATTCTTTGGAATATCGAACTTCGAGTTCAACAAAACATTTATTTCAACTGTACTAATACTTATATATTACAGACAAGAAGATACTGCAGGCAACTTCTCTATTACACATGTATCATTTGAAACAATATAGAGATACTCCATATTATTTTCAATTGAAGTTTTAACTTGGTACCCATTTCGGCGAATATCTTTAAAGCTTAATAGATTTTTCTTTGACTTGGTGGAATATAAGGCATCATTAATAAAAAATCTCGTGCCGCCACGTAATCTAATGATAGCTCTTTCGGAGCCTTCAATAAGGTTTACAAAACCTGATAATGTATTGACATTAGATTTCCCCATAATTAGGTTTGTAAAATATTCTTTCCTTTTTAGAACGGTATTTGTTACACCACCATCTATGAAGTAAATATCTTTACCAATCTTGGAGCCATTTGAAGAAGTGTTAGTGTCCATGTTTTTCAAAAAGGAAAAACTTATAACAAGTAATGTAAAACATTTAAGTTGATATTCATTAAAATAACATGTCGAATACAAAATAAGCATACACACTAACATTAGTAGATCATAAAATGTAAATAGGTATAACTAATACAACTTTGATAGTAGATGATGTTTTTATTCATTAATCTTCCATCAAGAGTTTTATATCATCAGCTTGTTCAAAGAAATCTATGGTATCAAGATGGGTAATTTCTGAAGGATCAAATTGGAAGTATTTCCTTGAAATGTGAAATTTACTTCCACATTCTTTCCCTTTTCTTTTTAGGATGCTTGATAAAATTCTACAAGATGTTTGGCAGTACAACAGAAACTTGACCAATACCCTTTTATTACCGCATCTATAGCATAAAGAATTTTGTGCCTTCGAGCTACTAGCATGATGGGATTTCTCTTTTCCTTCATCATGTGCATATTTCTTAAACTTCGAAAGATTAGAATTATATCTCTCACGATGCCAAACATGGTTTCGACCCCGGCCGGCCACGATTATGACCATGACCACGACTTTGTCCACGGTTAGATGACATAGCATTTACTTCTAGAAATGTTGTAGAACCAGTTGGACGGGATTCATGATTTTTCATCAATATCTCATTGTTTTGTTCGGCTACTATCAAATATGATATTAATTCATAATATTTTATAAACCCTCGCTCTTGATATTGCTACTGCAAGAGCACATTCGAGACATGAAATGTAGAAAATATTTTCTCTAATATTTTCTCATCGGTAATCTTTTCTCCACATAACTTCAGTTTGTAGCTGATTTTGAACATTTCTAAATTATATTCCGCTAAAGACTTAAAATCTTATAGCTTTAAGTGTAACCATTCATAACGAGCTCTGGGCAATACCACAATTTTTTTGTGGTCATAACATTAAGAAAAAGATTCTCCACAGATCTTTAGGATCTTTTATAGTGAGATATTCACTCTTTAATCCTTCGTCCAAGTGACGGCGAAAGAATATCTTAACCTTGGCTCTTTCTTGGCTTGTAGCATCATTATTTTCTTGTATTGTTTTGTCAAGGCCTATAGATTCCAAGTGAATCTCGACATCTAGTATCCATGAAAGGTAGGTTTTTCCAGTGATGTCAAGAGCCAAGAAATCAATCTTTGCTAAATTTGCCATTTTAGAACTATCATACAAATCAAGAATAAGATTATAAATTTGGATATATCAATAACAATTGTTATATATAAGGAAGTATGCTAACACATATATATTGAATTTCAAAGGTCATATAACTTAATTCATAATGGATATTAGCATGGGAGATGTATATTGAAATACTAGATTTGAAGATTTTGTAACCTTGTTAATGTCTATAACAAGAGTTCATTGTATGAAATGCTACACATACCTAGTTGAGTACCTTTAATATATCTTGTAATGTAGTTGGTTTTCATGAATTCTTCAATACTTATACAATCATTGTATCTAGTCATTCTTTACATATTTGAGCTTATATACGAGTCTAAAGTGTAAATAAGAAGTATGAGAAACTATTATGACATTTAGAATGAGCAAAATTGATAAGAACTACACCATACAACATTAACCTATAATCTGGACAGTACTGGCATACTTGTTTAGAAAAATCATATCTCACTCATTTGATGTCCGATTTTTGAACCGAAAAATTTCTACGATACTAGACTCATATATTTATCATGTAAAATTCGTTTCATATGCAAAAGATCCACTAGTAGGTACAGATTTAATCTCAAAGTTGCTGTTGATAGTCTTGTTCACTAGCCCACTGGTTGGTGAACTTACACCGCCCCTACACGGGGGTGGTGATCCGTGTGGGCGGACCCGCATGTGGACCCGCCTGCATGTGAGAGGACCAATCACCGCCCCCATGTAAGGGAGATGTGTAAGTTCACCCACCAGTGGGTGGGTGAACATTTTTGTTGCTGTTGATGCATGATAGAGACAGATTTTAACATTGTAGTTTCTTTTACCAACTTCTCAATTAGAAATGCTTTCTTATATGAAACAAATACTTCACCAAACATAAAATTCAACATATAGTACTAATATAAACATGCCATAAAGTCATCTAATTTTATGGATATCAACATATATGATATTTCTAATTGTGTTACTTCAAGAACATCAGCTACTACATATATGAGTTTCGTAATTTTCCTTTTTTTTTTCTTTGCTCTTTAAGAACAATATAGTTTACTAGCATGTGATATTCTTCAAGAATAACAACATACTCTTATGTGCTTCTTAGGGAGCAAAATAATATTTGCTAGGAGTCATAAACCGTCTATAGAGGTAGTACCTAGCAACGACTCGTATCCCTTCAAGGGGTTATATATAAACGATAAATTCAATACTTTAAAGATGATATAACATATAAATTCAGCCATTACAGACATTATAACATATATAGATAGTATATGTATAAACATAATGAGAACCGCCCATCATAGACGGTAGAAAAACAGTTTAGAAATTATACTTCTGATGTGATGAAAGAATAACTTGCTTGGACTTTCACAAACTTTGGCTATAACACCGTACTTAATAGGCTAGAATCTCATGCTGATAACGTGTTATAAACTAAAGAAAATAAAGACAATTTTGAAGATATGAAGAAGCACAAGAAAAGAAACTAGATAGAGGAAATTTTCACTCTTTTGTTGATGGTTTAAGTGAAGTACATAAATGTCTTATTTATAGATGCAAAGAAAGGCAAAATAACAATTTATGAATTAAAAATTTATCATTAAAATAATTAATCTTGAATCTAACTAATAAACAACTTGATTTTCCACTTGTATGTTTAAGAAATCTTTTTTAAAGTATAATCTATTGAATGTAATAATGATCCACACACATGCAACTTGCTTGGACAAGTTGTAGATTCATAAAACAAATAGCATGTTTCTTGTCAAAGACTAAAAATGGAATCTAAAGCTCAAAGGTGTCTTCTTCTTCTTCTTCTTCTTCTTCTTATTATTATTATTATTATTATTATTATTATTATTATTATTATTATTATTATTTTAAATTCCTTCCTTCCCTCATCAATATAAAATATTAAGTGGCCAAAAAGAACACGGGGCCAAAGCGCCTTTCTATGAGAACCAAAATGGGTCGTTCACGAGGGGAATCGAAAAAGAGAAAAGAAAAATTTAACGGCAACAGAATATTGATTTTCTATTATTATTTAATTTATTTCTGTTGGCTCTTCTAGTCAAGAAAATGATGCTTACACCATTGCACCAACGCCATCCCTAAAAAATAGTTACGAAAGAGCCAATAATTTGGCGTCTACGGGTTGATTCTTATCGTACTTGCCTATTATTATAAAGGATAATTTACAATTAACAGCCTCAACATTTGAAATTTTACACATTTTTTATTTCTAATCATATAAGTTTTCAGACTTTAAAAAATCTCTCCTCAAGTTCCACTAATGTTTCCATCTTCAACTGTTAAACATTTACAAAATAATACTTTTACCCCCACATTGTAAATTAAACAACAAGGAGAAAAATTAAGCCCTTATTTGTGCATATTACTTTTTCTTATTTTTTTCAAATTTGAATTTAATCAAATTAATTACATCCACGTATTTCGTTAAACTCACACATACTACACAAATCACAAATCATCATCATTCCACTCATTTCTCTCTTATTTCATTTTACATAAAAATATATTTTTATTGGAATACAAGCACACACTAAAATAAATCTTCTTTTAATTCTTCCACCCAGCTCGGCTCACCTCACCCCACCTCACCTCACCTGACGCCCCAAACTTCTCTTCGTCTCAATAATTAATATTTATATTTTAATATTTATATTTTAATATTTAAAATTTTCTATTGTCATCTGATTTTTGTTTTTAATTAAATATAAGAGTGAAAGTATCATTTTATGGGCACGGTTGAAATGGATGAAAACCATCCTTATAGATTTGAGGAGTATTTCTTAATATTAAAAAACTGTTAGTGTCGGTTTGATTCTCATTATTACAATTGAATTATAATGAGAAATCTGATTATCATATCATATCATATCATCATATCATGATCATCATCATATAATATATAATACAACAGTTTTTAATTGGATTTAAATTTTCAATTGCAATTTTTCGGCTCTTTTGCTGCCGTCATTATGATGTTGCATAATAATTTATATTAGTTTATTAGTTTTTTATATTCCTTTTTTATTTTAGTTTCCTCATTTCTATTTTTTTTAATATTTATATATAATTATAAGTTTTTACAATTTTTTATTATCTGCTACTGATATAAATTTGACGGCGAGTAATTATTTAATTTATTATGAATTAGTATTTTTTAGAATTATTCTTTCTGTTACTGAATTATTCGAAAATGAGCGCATTATAAACTAATTGTCTGATATTATCTCTATTTATTGATTATTTATATTTGTTTAATTTTCAAAATTCCCTTTACAGAGTTCTTGATAATATCAAAACTAAAATTTATTTCAAAATAACTTAGAAACCTATTTCAAAATAACTTATATTATAAATGAAAACTTAGTTCAGAATAATTTAGAGCAAATCAACTGATTTATTTATTCTTCTTTTTTGTGTAATAAAAATCCATTTATTTACGTCATGCCAATAACTAAAGAAGCATAATGTAATTCTATTATAATAATATATGACTAAAATTTATTTTCTTGACATCTATGATTTAACTTGAAAATCTTTGTGACTATTTTTTTAATCTTTGTTTCTATATCATTTATGTTGCAACGATTATGTTGTAGATGATGCAAATAATTTATTTTTTAGTTCTTTTTCTTCATAGATGTGAAGCCTTCAAAATATCGACTGCATTTATATTGTTATTTCGTTAAATTTAATTATTATTGTGACTACTTATTGTTTTTTACAATTTATGTAATAAAATTTTTTATATGAAACATTGAGAATTTATCTCCCTGTGCAACGTGTATATTGAATAATAATCGATCGATATTTTTATTTCACGAAGATAATAATGAATTTTAGCGAAAATTTTGTGAACAAAGAGACAAGAAATCTACAAAAAGAAAATAAACTACACAAAAAAACTCCTCCATTGCGATTATGTGGTCTTATTTTCCTTTTTAGGATGTCCCACATATATGGTCATCTTTATATTAAAAAGTCTAACTTGCATTTTTTTACAAATATATTCATATTTAACATTTTAATTATAACTATGAATTTTGAATTTTACTTATAGAAATGATACGTCGAGAGAGTACTTTCTCATGAGTATGAAAATTTTTATCTCAACGGGTATCGAGTGAATACGGGTATGTAAATGTCCGATACGTATTATTAGACTGTTAACTAATAATATTAAATAAGTTAGATGATTTAAAAGTGAAATATAATAAAGCATTAATTGAATACATAAGCAGATAACATTAATATAGTATTAATAAAATATTAATTCAACGAGTCAAATACTAAAGTAAAACTGTATATTTATTATTTTTGCTATACAAATTTGATAATGTGCATTTGTCTAATATTTTATTATTTATTATTAAACTTTTTTGAAAATTAATCTTCTCATACAACGCACGAGTGAGAGATTGAACTTATAGTTGCAATAGTTGATTGTGATATGATTATTTATAGCAGTGGAAATATGTTGAGTTAGCCATACTCTGGACTCGCCCCATGAGTCTTGAAGTCACCCAGACCCATCCCAAACCTACAAATTCATGTCGCGGGTCAAGACAAGTTGGGTCATGGGACATGTTAGGACGCCACCATGACTCACAAACGACTCATGATTTTTTTTCCCCTTTTCAATTAATATTATGTGCGACGCATTATTAATTAATGAACGTATAATAAAACACCTTTATTTAGAATTTTAAAATTCTCAACATTAACTAATATAAAAACATGATTCTTTCAATTCGACAGAAAAATCATTTCAAACAAATAATATAATAAAAAAATAAAAATAAACTATCACGGATTTAATGGTCGATTAGTCAAATTGCCATCTCTAATAATTTCTACATATTTTTCTAAATAAATTTATTAAAAATAAAATAATACCTAGTAGGTCACGGGTCTATGGTGTGGGTCCAACCTGACTCGCACCAGTTCTAGACCCACAACGAGTCAGATAATGTTGCCTCATACATTTTTTTTGCTCCCATTAAGCGTGACGGTCAATCATATTAGAGGCATGTTTCCACGGGTTTATAGATTGATGGGTCAAATTGTCATCTCTAATTATTTGACTGTTAATTATTACAACTTTATATAGGTTATACGTATAAATTTGCACGACGAGTTTGTAGGAGACCAGAATTATGAACTCAAGCATTTTACTTCGAATATTCCATGGTAAACTGTAATTCTCATATCAATTCGTAATTTTATATAATGCAACTGATATATTGTACTTTATTTATAACATGATATCCACACTCACATATCAATTTTGATAAGAATATACACTATAACTTTACCCATGCAACGCACGAGTGAAAAAATCTAGTTATTATTATATATATATATATATTAAAGTAGGATAGTGATTATATGTAAGTTTTCCCCGCCAAAACCACTATCCTACTTTCATATGCTTCTTTTATTTTTTTATTTTATTATATTATAATAATAATAGTAATACTTATTCATTCTGTCTAAAAAAAAATAACACTTATCCATTTATTACATTTTACTATCATTTTATTTTATAATAATATATAAAATGTATATATATATATTTATTCTATATGTAATATGCTGTTTGTTATTATCCATTAACGTTTGTTATCCAAAATCTATTAGTTTTTATGCGATATTTAAATATTTAATATTTCTTCAAATTTCTAATATTGATAGACAAATATCAAGTATTGAGTTATTAGAATTTTTTTTTTATTTCGATAAAGTGCCTACTCACGAGATTGATGATATAATAATAAAGTAAAACTAAATAAGTTTCAAAACTTTTACTTTAATTCAATATGATAAACTACATGTGATAAAACCTATGACTGGATGTTTAGTACATTACTTGATTTATTATTTATTTTTTTTGGAATCTATACATTGGTAAAAATTTAAGTTGAGGGATATAATAGTGATTATATTTGACGATAATGATTTAGAACAAAATAAAAAATTATTTTAATTCTTTTTAGAACGAAAAGTGATTGAAAATTAATTTTAGGGGTAAATGGTAAATCATATAAAATTTATCATTTGTTGTAATATTGCTTCCCTTGGGCTTTTGCAATATAGGAGACTATCTACTTTAGATTTTTCAGAGTAGATTTAGTGAATAGTGATGAGAAAATGCAAAAATAATTTTTCTAGGAATATATAGTGGAGAATGAATGTGAAAAATAATTTATTGTAATAAATGAATATCATCAACACCTTATTAACTAAAGATGTAGATGTAGGTAATGCTGGAGTTGTATAAATTTCATATCCTCTATTTTCCATAGTTTCTCAGTTTCCATATTCAATATAAAATTAATTTTGTAAAAGTTTCCAATTCTCATTTTTATTATTTAAGAGTATTGTTTTAAGAATGACAATTTAATTAGTTTTGTGACAAGTAAAAATATTATTTGTTTCAATTTCATTCTATTTATGTATATTAATAACACATGCATATGATCGAGTAGTATGCAATAAAATTATAATTATTTGATTTGTTAAATTACTACACTTTTTTTTACTAATTATTCTATTCTGTGTAACATACAGGGTATAAAACTATTTATAATAATGTAAAATAAGTGGTGTAGATAATGAAAGTTTAAAATTTATAATTATAATTAAGTAATTGTCAAATCAATAATAAGTGAAATTATAACGTGCTTTAAAAAAAGAAAATCAAACATATCCTTAAACCATTAATACTGGCATTTATACATTGGTATGTTGCGTCTCAAACATTATTGACGCGGCGGCCAAAAATTGACCTACTATTGTCACTTTCCTCTGTCTAGGTTCAATGTATCCAAACGCAAATGGTCTAGCAAGTCACGCCCACGCGCATTGGTCGCGCGCCATACAACTACCATTTTCAATATTTATTATTGCTTTAGAAAAAAAAATTAAAATTATTTTATTTATCACACCCATTTATTTATTTTTTTGTTGTAATTTTATTTTCATCCCTGATATTCTACTATCTGAATGGTATTTTATAGTGACATCAACTAACGTAGAGGTGAGTTATACGGTCTTACAACTAACAACCACTAATAAGAATCAATTACTATTTTTATTGATTTATTTAGAAAGTAGTGCCAACGTTCACATACAATGTCGTAAAGTGTCATATAACTAGTACTTGAAAATTTTCATTTATAGTCCCTCTGTCCTCTTTTCATAGGCTGATTTAACTTTTAACAAATAATTAAAAATAGTATTATAGAAAAACTACTTCTTGTTCCCTTAATTTCGAACATAGTCTAACAGTGTTCTTACCCAAACTTGTGTTTGTGCTAATTTAGAGAAAGTAGCTCTAAAGTTTGAATTTGTTTACAAATATAAACATACTAATCTAATTCATTCATCTCGATTAAGCAAAAGCTAGTATCTATAGTCCCCAAAATACAATATTACAATTATCAAAGTTTTTTAATTAAATACTATTGTTGAGAAATATGAGGCTTTTTGATCCTCTCTTTTAAAGTGACTTATGAAGAGAAATTATAAGTTGATGAAATAAGTAATGTAGATTTAATAAAAATTTAAAATTTGTGATTATAAATGAGTAACTATCAAACTAGATATCAAATCAATAGTAGATGACTTATAAAGAGATATGTTAAAAGAGGATCAAGCAAGCACTATACCAGCTCTCCAGATATCAAATCAGCGCGTGGAGCATGAAAGAATCCAAAATGTCATAGAAATATATAATCTCGTGTCAGGCACGTGACTCTTACCGTCAGTATCCCATTACCACTTTGCTGCTTCTTCCTCATCACCCAAAATTCCCAATTCATATCCTCTCTGCTTTCTCTCAGAAAGAACAGATATCTTTAGCTCCACTGAAATATCTTCGGAAAACCCTAGCTCTCCACTCTTTCTAGGACTGTCGATCGGCGTTGCATTTTTCCAGACATGACGACGTCGTTTGGAGTTGCTAATACTGCCATCCCCAAAGACCAGAAGCTGCTTGGGGTTCCGACCACTTTCAGTGGCTTGAAAAGTGCTCCCAGTTCGCTTTTGCTCAGTAAACGCCTCCACGTTTTTCATCCTTTCTCGGCTTCCACCGCGGGACCCACATCAATTATCAGAGCTGTTTCGACGGTACATGTTTCTGCATATTTTTATTAATTCTAATAATGCATTTTTTAAAGGAAAAAATATTATTTTTATTCTATTATTTGAAATTGGTTTTCTGGGTTTAAGAAATCTGGTGTTTCTCTTTTGCAATTCCGAATTATAGATAGATTCTGTAAGGACCGAAATAATAACTATATAAAGTTGCGTCTGTCTGTTGGCTACGTTCAAAGGTCATTTTCTTTTTCCGTTGGCTCCCTCTATTTTCAAGAAAGTTTGAGAATTTGCAGGAAGCAGGAATTTCAACCGTCTTTTTCCCCCCCTCTGCATTTGCCTCGAAACCAAGAAATCATAATGGATGAAAGAAATGCTGCCTGCACAGGAGTTCAGCTATCCCGGCTGTTAATGGATTCAGATTGTGCATCAATCTGGACCGTCCGACCATGAGCATCTAACATTCCTTAATTAATGCATTTTTACAAATTTCAATCAGCTGATAGATTTTTGACAAGCTGTCTTTTTCCTTGAACCATCAAAATCACATACTTCTACTGCAATAATTTCACAGAAAACCGGGTATATTGGATAAATGTAGCTTTTGTTGAATTATCTGGGGGTAGTTTTAATGAATGCTTATGCTGTTATGCATTATTTGGGACTATTGTTACCAGGCAAATTTATAAAATGGGATGTAAAATATTCAGGTTAATTGTCTTCCTGTCATCTGTTCTACCTGTTCAATTTTTACAGTGTCTACCATGTAAATAAGCATTGCCCACTGTATAGTTACATTAGAGGAATGCTAAGAGCATCCACAATGGTTGTGCTACTAATTTAAGAGAATGCAGTTCCTTTTTTTTTTTTTTGAAGTAACCAGAGAATGCAGTTTTAGTTATTGTTAAATGATACATAATCAAGTTAATTTTGACAATTTCTTAGCAATCACATTGGATGTGTTAAATTTAGCTATCAAAGTTTATTAAATCTAAGTGGACCCCACCATTATCAAAAGTTATTGGTCAAACATTATCAAATAAATAAAAAAAGAATTTTTTTATAGATAAAAGTGCCAACTCAAGTGTTAAAATTGTTATTAACACTAAGCCCAATTAACACTAAGCCAAAAAATTTAACAAAGCATAACACTAAGCCAAAAAAGATTCCTTTACATCTAATTGATAAAAATCTCTAACAACTCCATTTAACATCTCCAATGTGGATGCTCTTAGAGCATTGCAGTTTCCAGATTGTAAAAAGTATGTCTTTTACATCTCAATCACAACTGGAATATCTTAGCATTGCTCAATGCTCAGGAGGAAAAATCATTTTCCAAGACAAAAGTAGGTTAACCGAACATAGTCTAATAGTGTTAATCAACCTCGTGTTGTGCTAATTTAGAGAAAGTAACTCTCAAGTTTGAGTTCTCTTATAAACTTCTGACTATAGATATCCACTTGTATTGGTAATTTGGTAGGTTTTTCACTTATTATTGGTTTCTAAGCGATTATACATCAAACATCATACATGGTTAAAACAGACTGCCCTAGAAAACGCTTCTTAAGAAATGTTAGCATGTAACGTTTTTCTTTCAGTGAAAAATATGCAATTACGAAATTTACCATGTTCATTTTTGGGCATGTTGAGAATTCAAAATAACCAATTCTTAGTTTACTTAAAGAGAATTTCCTTATTCAGTAGGAACTAAATTGCCTGAGATAGTGCATTTTTTAAGAATTTTAATGGTTAATCATGAGTGACTAGACTTCGCACTGTGATCTGGTGAACTGACCCTCTGCATGTCTGAGTGTGTGTTTAACAAGCAGAGCACGTAGCGTGTGACTTCATTTCAAGTGGCGCAATGGGTTCTCATTGCTTGAAATGGAAGTTTCCTGTCGGTCATCTTTCTATTCTCTGAGTCTTTGACTTGTTTTCTGTTTCTTGTAAGTGCCAAAGCTATCTTCTTCTTCTCAATTTTTTTAAGGAGTCAAAATTGTGTTCCAGTTTTTTCTTTTTCATCTTGCAGGATAATTCAGCCTAGATGGGCAGTAATGAGTAAACGCCTTATATTTCTAATTTTTTCTATGGCTTATTTGCAGCCAGTGAAGCCGGAAACTTCGGTGGAGCCTAAACGTAGTAAGGTTGAAATCATCAAAGAGCACAGTAACTTTATAAGATATCCTCTAAATGAGGAATTACTAACAGACGCCCCCAATGTCAATGAAGCCGCTACACAAATAATAAAGTTCCACGGAAGCTATCAACAGTACAACAGAGATGAGCGTGGTACGAGGTCTTATTCATTTATGCTTCGTACAAAGAATCCTTCTGGAAAGGTCTCAAATAAGCTCTATCTAGTTATGGATGATCTGGCTGATGAGTTTGGAATTGGAACTCTTCGTTTGACAACAAGGCAAACATTTCAACTCCACGGTGTTCTGAAGAAGGATCTCAAGACAGTGATGAGTTCTATTATACGAAATATGGGTTCGACCCTTGGTGCTTGCGGTGACCTCAATCGCAATGTTCTTGCTCCAGCAGCTCCATTTGCACGAAAAGATTATTTATGTGCTCAGAAAACTGCTGATGATATTGCTGCACTCTTAACTCCTCAATCTGGATTCTATTATGATATGTGGGTGGATGGAGAAAAATTTATGTCTGCTGAGCCTCCTGAAGTGGTGAAGGCCCGTAATGACAATTCTCACGGTACAAATTTTCCTGATTCGCCTGAGCCCATATATGGAACTCAGTTCTTGCCAAGGAAGTTCAAAATTGCTGTTACTGTACCTGCGGATAACTCTGTGGATATCTTCACAAATGATATTGGTGTTGTTGTTGTGTCGGATGCTGATGGGGAGCCTCAGGGTTATAACATATATGTAAATGGCTGTCTATTTTTTCCATCAACCTTATATCTTCTTTGAAGGAAAAATGTTTCATAATCCATTACTATTACTGCAGGTCGGTGGTGGCATGGGAAGGACGCATAGGCTGGATAGCACTTTCCCTCGTTTGGCAGAGCCATTGGGTTATGTTCCCAAAGAGGATATATTATATGCAGTGAAGGCTATTGTTGTTACACAAAGAGAACACGGGAGAAGAGATGATCGCAAGTACAGTAGAATGAAATACTTAATCAGCTCTTGGGGGATTGAAAAGTTTAGAACTACTGTTGAACAATACTATGGGAAGAAGTTTGAACCTTGTAAGGAGTTACCTGAGTGGGAATTTAAGAGCTACTTGGGATGGCACGAGCAGGTCAGTTCTGCTATTTTCGATATATTAGAAATTTATGGCTGTGGCAGAAAAATATATGGATGATTGCTAACATTAGCAAACATTTTGTTGATTATATTTAATATTTTACTGAGTTTTTAACACAAAGTATAGAGAGGAACTCTCAATATATTTTATTGAACACCTAAACAAATCTAAAGACAAACAAACCCAAGCCATATGTTTTAAAAGAAGCAGAAAACCCTACAAACCTCATGTTTTGTTACCCCAAATCTTGTTTAGTTTTGCTTTTTCTCTATGAGATCGGAAGAGCACACGTCTTATAGTTTTTAACTCTTCAATATGTTAAGTTTCAATAGCACAAGGTTTACACAGATCTTTTCAAAATTTGTCTCCTGACCTTTGACAGGGAGATGGTGGTTTATTCTGTGGCCTCCACGTTGACAGTGGCCGAGTTAAGGGAGCAATGAAAACAACACTCAGAGAGATAATTGAGAAGTATAATCTGAATGTGCGTATTACACCAAACCAGAATATTATCTTGTGTGATATTCGGCAAGCATGGAAGCGTCCCATCACAACAGCTCTTGCTCAAGGTGGTCTGCTGGTAAGACCCCATAAACTAAGAATATCAGTTTCTGCAGAAAATAGCTTAATAATGTGTAATGGTAGTATGTTTCCGGCGGAGTTAGTTTGTCCTGAGATCCAGCTTACAAAGAATAATTATGTTATACCCTGGTCATTTTTTATCCTTTCTTTTTTGTATATAAATGTGTTGGGATAGCTCACAAAGATTTAATATGGAATTTTTGCCCCAGAAAATCTTACTGGGGAGAGATGAAATCATTTATGAAGAGTTATTTGCCAATAAGTTTGATGGTATGACATAGAAAACACTAATTTAGAAATAGCCCCCCTTCTTTTTTCTTTTGGTTTACCAAAGAGCTCATATTTTTGGAACCTTACAGTTGTTGCCAATGACTGAAGATTTGAACAAAGTGAATGATGCGTCAAATTAATGGATTTTTTTGCTTTTACTGTAAGCCTTGTTTACATTCAGCTCTTGTGAGATGTTTATGTGGCTGCTGTTAATGTGGCTGCTGATTAACATTCCTTTGATGAAGACTTCATTAATAATCCTCAAGAATTTCGATATTATCATATGTCTCTAATGATCTAAAGCTTGTTACTATTTAGCTTTTGTAAGATTTCTTTGACTAGCTGTGCGTAATCATTTGTTAATGTGACCAGCAACCTAGGTACATCGATCCTCTAAACTTGACTGCGATGGCTTGCCCAGCATTCCCACTTTGTCCTCTGGCAATCACAGAAGCTGAGCGTGGAATACCTGACATCCTTAAGCGAGTTCGATCATTATTTGAGAAGGTAATTTCTGCATACTAATTTTCTAGAGATTTATGGGAATGCATTGAAAAGAAAATGGAAAGATGGAACCAAGATGTTACGGGGCTCTCTAATATAGATTTTCAATTTTTATGTCAGGTTGGCCTGAGGTATAATGAATCTATAGTAATAAGAGTAACCGGTTGCCCTAATGGTTGTGCTAGACCATACATGGCTGAACTTGGCCTTGTTGGTGACGGTCCAAACAGCTATCAGGTAGTCCAGTTACCTGTTTCTTGAACATCTTGTCACCATTTCTATTATGATCTTTGACTACCAAAAACTGACGGCATATTTTCGAAATAGATTTGGCTCGGTGGAAATACCAGCCAGACCGCATTGGCAAAACCATTCAAGGATAAGGTCAAGGTTCATGATCTTGAGAAAATTCTGGAACCTTTATTCTACAATTGGAAGCGCAAACGGCTATCTAAAGAATCATTTGGCAACTTCACATCTCGCATGGTAACCTTTCACAAATACAACAATAAAACTACTTTTTCTTGAGGCGTTTTAGATCTCAGATGATTTTATGCAAAAACTAACGAGGAATGAGCTGGAGATAACCCGGTGTATGTGGCATCTGCCTGTCCACTAGTTTTATCCACATGGATACTACTCCACATGTGATTCCTTGAAACTAGTGGAGGGGAAACATGCACCGGGTGTCTCCATAATAGACACACCTAGTGTCTCTGGATCAAAATTGAAAAAGAATCGCTACAGTTTCTTTTCCAAATTTATTTCATCTGCCACAACTAGTAACTTGCCGTTGCGCTATCAGGGCATGGAGAAACTTCATGACATGCTGGATAAATGGGAAGGAATACCACAGTCAGCATCACGATTTAACTTGAGGCTCTTTGCTGACAAGGAAACATATGAAGCCATGGATGCGCTTGCAAGAGCTGAAAATAAGAGTGCTCATCAGTTAGCTATGGAAATAATACGCAACCACGTTGCCTCACAGCAAAATGGGAAGTGAATGTATGGCCATTGAATCGCCATCCAAGTTTTCGTTCTCTTTGTTGTTACTGGTCGGTAACTGCTGGAACGAGATGAAACAAGCGAAGCAAAAGATTTGACTTCCTTTTGTATAGAGCTTGTGAGCGTTTTGTATGTTTTCAGTCATGGTTTTCTTATTCAATTTTCTCAACTTCAAACTCTGCTTGTCCCTGTTAGCTGAAATTTAGTACATTGTGAACATCCTAGATGTTTTCGCCTGTTCGACTTGTTCTTGTTTCTCTATCTGCAATTTTTATGAGAAATTCATAATGAACAACGTTGTGTATTTCCATTTGTTCCTTCCTTAGCAAATTACTAATTGACTATGGTAACATATGTCTTGAGGAAATGTTCATCAAGGGAGTTATACTATTTGAACAAAGAGGGAAACAACTGACACATAATAGGGGTTTTGCTTTTCAACCTGTTACTTTTACATCAATAGTAATTACATGGTTGACATGCGTCTTTTGTAACATTCTATGTCTATTATTTTGTTTAAATAGAATTATTTTAAATGAGATGGTAAATGAGCATTTAAAAGGAAGTTTAAAAAATAATACAGATGCATTCAGAAACATTTTTAAGATCTCAAAAATTCTTAATAATGATTCCAAATATCAATTAGTAACTATTAGTTATCAAATGTTGCTTCGCTCGTGAATGTCATTGCAAATTATTGAAGTTGGTTAAATATGCAGTCTTCTTCTAGTCTCATCAAGTAGCTCCGTTAGGCAAGTGACTAAACAAGGGAATAAAGTGGAGAGGCGCATCGGATGAGATTCAAACTCGGGTAGTCCTAGTAAGGGGCTAAAGCTCCGTTAGGCAAGCGACTCAATGAACATTAATTCTAAGTTAGAATGTGGATGGTAACAATTACTTTTGAGTCGGTATGCTCGTTAAAGCACAACCCACAAAAGAAAGTAATAATATACTCGAAAGGAAGATATACTTAGCATGAGAACAAGGTTTTTACAAATATTCTTGGAAGCGGTACATGAAACAAAGGCATGTCAAATCTCAGTTGCGACAAATGCGGGCAGTAGGCATAGTAACACAAATTGGTGCATACTTCTTTTTGGCATCAGCACTGCCTCGTTTAGGCTCATCAGCCATGGCAACTTTTGCGACGGAAACTGTGGCCGCCGCTGCTACAGCAAACATCAAGTCCCTTCTAGTGCTGTTTCCCTCTTCCTTGGTGCTCACCACCACCTTTTCTTCCTTGGAAGCCTTAACCATGACCAGCCCACGTCGACGTCCGTTGGTCGGAAGTTGCTTGAAGATGGTGGTTGCGGCCGAGCCGCCCAAGAACGAGGCTGTCATGGTCATGGAAGCCATTGCTGATTGGTTAACTCACTCTATGCAGTTTCAGCCTCTTTTGGTTTTCAGAATGAGCACAAGAATGGGGTGGATAGTGAGTTATTAAGTGTTTGTGTAATAGAAGGCAGTGGATTTTCTTCATCCAAATGTAATCCATTTTCTTATCCCAAAAGGGGCATGCATTCCAATTGGTTTTTGCCAAGTGTTAATGTCTATCTTGGCATTATAATTGGTGGGTAGTAGAGAGCCACATAGTGGGGAATCAACTTTGAAAATATTTGTGTCCTCAATTCATCAATGTACTAATTTATTTTGTCTAAGGCACCAAATATACCTTAATTTATGGACAAAAAAATTGTGATTAATTAATTTTCGTGTGATTATATTAACATTACACATAAAACAGCAGTCATTTTTAGCATGTTTTATCTTTACAAATCATTGCATTTAGATCATTAACTTATTTTTTCCCCCTCATATTTGTACCATTAGCTTTCCATTAATTGTTGCATCTTAGACATTTCCCCCCCTAAATTTTTGTTATAGAAGTGGCTAAATCTTTTAAATAAATGAAAAGGCTACATCTATAAAATAATAATAATAATTGATAGCACCCCAATTAGGCGATTGGGTGGTCGAAACCCTCTTAAAGACAAATTATGAGGCGCATCCCAACTCCATAAGCACATTCCTACTCCACATCGGTCATTGACTCCTCCTCCATAGCAAACTCTGAGAAGCCCAAGTCTTGGTCCATCCTCATCTTATAAAAACGCCACAATGAACGAGCATGAAGAACTACCAAGCACTACGAGTGTAACCAAAAGCACGCGACCAACCAACTTCTGGCGCGAGACCAACCACCCTTTGATAACACGACCAACCAACCTCTAACCCGCGACCAAGCACGCCTAAAGTGCACGACCGACCAAGCTCTAACAGCGGTAGCCCGACCGCTTATCCTTCGGCGTAGGGCCGACCAATCCCCCAATAGGAGCACTCCGCCCACCCGAACGACCAACATTTTATTGGTGCAATTTGAGCACACATCAATAATAATAAAGCTCCGTATTTTCTTATAATTTAAAGGGTATTGAGAGATTTTATTTTACCTATGTAGGCATGTTATTGCGTATGTGACACACAATCAAGTTAGAAATATTGGGTGCTTGTAGTATATATGTTTGATATATATGCATGCAGACATAATAACATGCTTGCTCGTAGGCAAAATAAAATTTCTGGATATAAAATTTTTCAACCTAGAAATAATCATTAAAACAAAAAATGATACTTAATAAAATGTTCAAGAAATAAATATAAATGCAATAAAAGATATTTGGTTTACTAATGTTATTTTAGGTATAAACGTTTAGCAATTTTCAGTGTAATAAAATTATGGTAGTATATGTAGTATGGTGTAAGAATCGAAAATTCTGCTGCATATATATTTTCCCTTAATAATCATATTATTTGAAGATTTTAAGGGCCTTTGTGCATATTACCAAATTATCATAAATGCCACTGAATTTTTTTCTTAACAAAATCTCACCTGTCATTATACCTTCAAGTTTACTTCAAATACCATTAAACTTTTCGAAAACTTATTATATATGCCATTATATTTTAAGCCTCGCTCCACTTCCTATTAAACTCATAAAAAACTGACCCTATTTGTCACTTAATCACTCACCGCCGCTTGATAATTTTTCTCTCGTTTTTGAAAGGGGTTTAATAATTAATAAGAAAAAAAATGGATAATGAATTTTATACTATGTGACAGTTTCTGATATAATCAAATGAAAATATTTCGACTAAAAATAAAGCCAATTCAAGAAGTTTAACGGCACATCATGTAAGATTTAAAAGAAAAAAAAATTCAATGGTAAGTGGGGTTGGTTTAAAAATATAAATAGCAGATGAGATTACTTATTGACAAATGTAGTGGCATTTGAAATGAGTTTTAAAGTATAGATTAGAGTATCTACATTGGTGTTGTTAGATTTAACTATCCACATAAGCAATAAAGTAAAGTTTTAATAATAATTGTTAAATGTCATGTAAAAATATTAAATTTAGCTATTGATATCTAACATATTGGTTATGTTAAACTATGGGTGTGGTCTTGCTCCATGGTCTACAAAAGAGAGAGAAAGACCCAAAAAAATTTCATGAGCCCCATATTTTTTAATTTTTTTCTTTTAATTATTTTTCTCTCATTTACATCAATTTTTCCTCATTTTTCCTCCCTCGTATCCCGTGTAAGGTCTAGAAATAGACCTTTATACAAGACTTCTTCACTACTATTGTATCTTTTTTCTTTGAATTTCTATCTACTTCTCTTCTCTTTTTCACTTTTCCCTATTGTTTTCCCTACACATCTTTCCAACAATCTCTATCTTCCTCCTCTTAACCACCCAACATGAAAAAAACCATACATTGGAGATGCTCTAACCCTTATAATTCAACTTTCAGTTAAAAGTGGGTCATGACTAAATTAATTCAATTTATAAACAATATAGAAAATAAATATAATTAGTCACATAAGTTGTTAAAAAGATTCTTCTAACAACTTCACTAACACCACCAATGTAATTACATTTTTGAGTTAGCTAATAACTGTACTACCAACGTGGGTGCTCTTACTTTTGAAAAGATTAATGAGATTTGAGACGACAACTTTTCAAATAAACACCTTCTATACTAAATAAAAATGTACTTGTGAGAAGAATCAATTTAGTGTTTTGTAAAATTTTTGAATCGAAATTGATGTCTAATAATTAAAAGTAGTTTTTAATTATTTACTGAATTTATCGTCCTCTTCAATAAAAAAAAATTTAATAAATTTAATTGTTTTATTACTATACGTATTCATAATTACTAAAAAGTGCAAGAATTTCAATAATTGTTTAATTTATTATTATATAGTACCCTTAATTTTTTTTAAAAATAATATGTGATATTATGTAACGTTTTTACAAAGAATACTAGACCAATATATTGAACTACAAAATCTCCATTGGATGATGAGAAGTCTCTTTCTCCAACAATTGAAAAAGAAAAGTTATTTCAAATTAACCAAATGCTAAAGATAGGGAGAAAAAAAGACATGAGAAAAATTTAGGTGCATTTCCCCTCTTTTTCAAGGTTAAATTTGACATTTGAGAAGTTAACAGTAAAATATGAGAAGCCTGCATCTCAAAATCTGTTGTGTGATCTCATTGCTTCTTTAATAATCACTTGTTTAAAAAAAAAATTACCAAACACTTTAATTAGCTATACTTGTTAAAAAGGGTAGAAGTGTCCTTAACAACAATTCCAAACGAAACCTAACTCATATATTACCAATTGAAGCAATTAATATTTTTGGTGACCTACATACAATAACAGTGGTCGTGGCTTGTCACGCCACATAAGCTAGTAAAAAATTTCTAATATTTTAAGTGTACCAAAGATTGAGTACTCATATATGAAGAATCTATGTGCATGTTTAACGGTTCCAATTTAATAATAAATTGAACTCCTAATTTCACATGTCAGTTTTTCATTTCATGAGGATGAATTAAGTATTCTAAGAGTATGATAATCCAAGTTAGATGACACTTCCTCATTTAAATAATATATGAGCTTATACTCTCTTTAACCTGGAGGTGATTGAACGCACAAGCTATGAGACTATTTGTACAAATACTTTTACAAGAACTTATACAAATTGACTAGTAGGAATATATTTTTTCACACATCACATCACCTGAAAAATTTAACCCTCGTAATTGTGACACCATTATGTATAATATTTTTTGTATAAAGTGTAGTACAAATATTCCTTTCCCATATTGAACAATCAACTCCAATTTAAAGTCTTACAGTCATCCATTTGCCAGAAACAAGTAAATTTCTCCCAACTGCTGAAACAACTGTCCTTAGAGACTTCTCTATTCTTTTTCACAACACGGCATATATTCATGAAATTATTGCCACAAAGAAAAAGCTGATAGAAACCGGTTTCGCCTTCCTACAACAGTATATATAACTGTGAGCGAGGAAAATTAACTTAGAAAGTACAGTAATCACTTAAAATTTATGGTGAGGCAACGGAATATGCTTTTATCATATGACATCGTGTCCAATATTCCGTGAGACAAATTTCACTAGGCCGTTTGCTCCGTGAAGCAGAGATGCCTGAATGACTCCAACTGATGATGAATCACTGCAAGCAGACGGTACAGAGGTTCCATTGTACGCCTTGCAAATGTAGCTTATGAAGTTCCGATAGTCCTGAAATCAGAGAGCAAATGGTGGTAAACATCCTGATGGGAGCGATCAATCAAAGAATTACCATAATAGCAATGTAAGTTTTTGAGGTAACCACACCCCCCCGGCGCCGGGGGGGGGGGGGGAAGAGAGAAAAAAAAGAAAAGGGCTTGTCCGGTGTAGTTTATCTGAGAAGTGATTTTCAGGGAGGATTTGAGGCAGGGAAGTAAAGAAAGGTTAAATAGAAATGTGAAAAATAAATTTCTATGGGAAATATGTAGTTAGAAATTAGGTTTGACTTGTTGACCATCTTTTAAGCGAAGTCTTAAGCTGGAGCGAACATGCACCGAGTAACTTCTGAAAAAGTTAAAACATGTTTTCCCACGAAAGTTACTATACTTTTTGTGAGGCTTAGCCAAACATGCTCTTTGCATTGGCTAGATGATATTCTTCCATTTACTTGCAACCGAGGATTAAACTTGGGCTACATTCGCCTTCACCAGGAAGCGAGGTCAGGGCTACTGATGAAGGGAACAGGGAATAACTGACTTTTAGAACATGATACGGTAATTCATTGTTTACCGAGGAACAGCAAAGTAATGTATGGAAGTGAGAGATTTTATGACAATCGATGCTCGAGATCTTTAAGAGCCTATGAGCTCTCTTTCAGAAAAGCTATATAATCACTTCCCTTAACCTGAAATTCGTAATAGGCTGAATATCTGAGTAGGGGGAAAAACCAGTTCCGTAGCACGAAATTATACTACTTTCAAAGTGGAAAAAGAAAGCAAAACTAACCTCATAAAGTGGCTGTCCATCCACAACTACCCATGGCACGTATGTATGAGGTGGATTAAGATTATTTGTTTCTGCTGCATATTCAAGTTCAAGCTGCATAAAAGTTTAATATAGACGCATTAGAGATGGAAAAGGAAAAACTTTGATAATCAAGAAAGGAATGAAGAAATACTTGGCGCATGAAATTCAAATAATAGAGCAAGAGGGGAATTTGGGATAAGAAGGAACTCAAATTCGAGAAATATCATTTAACATGTGACCATCCAGTGATCACTTGATTGGCTACCAAAACAGAAGCACTTTCAGGATTAGTTCTTTCTATTTCTATTTGAAACTTTGTACTAAATTAAGTCAAGAATTGAAAATTTCTAACCTAGTATATGTTCTTTTTATTTTATTTATTTTATATATATATATATATATATTAAAACCAAGTATCTGTTCTTGATAAAGGCAAAAATGAAGAAACAATCTGAGAGGAATGTAATCGGGGAGTAAAGGCACTTCACGATGTATTAAGACATACTACTATCAGTATCAGATAATAAAATGCACTTTTGATAATAACTGATACCTTTCAGTTTTCTTTTTTTTCTTTTTACACCCCCAAAACAGCCACCCCCCAAAAAAAAAATATATATATATATCTTATGCTACAGATGTACTTCAGAAGGGCATAAAGATTTCACATCTCATATTAATGTAAACTCTGAACAAATATTCTCACTGAAAAAAATAAGTGATTTTATATTGACTTGCCATCTAAAAGTTTGAGAGAGCTATAAATTATAAAACTCAATAAATGGATGTTCAAAATAACAGAGTAAACAAATATACAAGGATGATAAAAACACAGAAAAGCTAACCTCTTTTCCACGTCCACTGTTATAACAATCAGCCACGGGATTAGGATCCAAACCCAATTTCTCAAAGCATGTCTCCCATTGAGTATACTTCCCTTGGTACACCAGACTTTCGACGCAGTAGATAAACGGGAAGTGTTGATTCTGCATGAGTTTTTAATGAAGAAAACCAGTACATAAGACAACATAAACTGTATTACGCTAGAAAACTGGAAACAACCTTTAAAAAATCCCTCAACAGCGGTAACATTCTCTATTGACAAGTGACAGCATAAATGAAACTATGAGTCTAGAATTCAAGATGCAATGAGTTAGATGGTGCATGTTTTGCTGAGCTTAGGCCATCTCCAAACCCAAAAACTTCAACATAGTGCAGCTTTTACCCCGTCTCCACAAGTCATCTCCAACAGGAAGAAACTTCAAGTTTCACACCAAAATTTTCCATTCCAAAATGTCATTGATGAACAGTGAAGGCAATTCACTGTTCAAAGCACCAAAATTCTGTTTGGAGATAGAAGGGATGGAGAATTGGGCTAAGATGAAGGGATGATGTCCGCAATGGAGATGCTCTTAAACCATTTTCATTTTAGTATTAATAACAAGTTTCCATATAGTAAATTTCACGCTTATCCAAATTGTAAAGAAGTTATCATTTCAAGTCAAACACAAGCCAGTGGTATAACATGATGCAGAAACAGAATTTAATAAGTATCCTAGGCTCCGTGAACAGGAAGAACAGCAAAACAAAATAAAGCAGGAATTTCCAAATTCATTCCTGTTCAAAGTTAAACTGATAAAATTGGCAACTGAAGAGAGATTCTTACCACGTCAGGCCAGACATCAATTGCACATGCCTCTATGGTGTTGAGTAAACATTCATATTGCCCATGCTGTAAGAAAAAAAGCAGAACCATATCACTAGAAAAAGAAAAATATTTATCAAATAGGATTGCACTATTAGCATGGAAGTTAAGATCTTATTTATCCCCTACTTGCACAAAAAGGCCTAAGAATGTCTTAGTCTATCCATTTTGTTCCTTTCCCTTCCTCTAACCCAAGAGTCTCCCTCCTTCTCCCTCCCTCTGAGCCAATTCTTCCACCTTTGATTTCATCTTACAGTCATATTCCACCGCCAAAAAAGCGGTATACTAGTTATACTGCTCACTCAAAACAGTACTATATATCGAGCAGGCCCTAAATCATATATCAAACAAATTATATTTCTTGATTTCCATGTACTCAACGAAGAACTGAAATAAAAGAAAAAGGAAAAATTTAATAAAACGAAACCTGGCATGTGAAGGTATTGTCGCCTAAAAGTTTGGCATTTCCCCAAGGAACAAGTTTGAGATCAACAATATCAACGATTCCATTATGGAAAATCTTGGCCAAATCATTAATGATGAAACTGGCACTATAAGGGCAAAGGGTTTCGTAGTACAATCCAAGCGATACTTTGTTGCAAGAAATGGTTGAAAATGAATTGAAAAACAGCAAACAGAGGATGATCAACTGAGAATAAGAAGCCATTATTGAGGCAGAGAGGTTTTGACAATCTGGAATTTTTTTCCTTCTTGCATAAAAATTTTGCAGTTGCTCTTCCTTTGAGACACCGATAACTCAATCAAAAGATAAGAAATCCCTTGCTTCGGTTTCGTGGCAAAGTATTAGGAAGCCACAACTCGAATGCTTATTGGTGCGACCAAACATTTATATCTCTTTTATTTCTCATCTTTACTCTGGCAATTATGATTGATGAAAAAGAAAACAAAAACTAGCAAATATTGATTAGATTCAAACCTGACAGACTATGGTGCCATTAGCTTTAATTTTTGCGTTGCCATAAGCAACGAGCTTCAGGTGGGTTATATCAATGAGTCCATTATCGAAGATCTTGTACAGATAGTTGACAATGAAATTGGAGCAGTAGGGACAGAGGCTCTCGTAGTATAGCTCAAGGGTTACTTTCTCTTTCTCGGATCCGTAGACATTAATGGAACTTCCTCCAGCAGGATTAGCAAGTATACACCACGAGATTAGTAGCAGAATGAGTAGATGACTTCCTAGATAGAGTCTCCGATTCAATTCCATGTCTATTGGATTAGGGAATCCTCTGCTGCCCTGCTTATGGTCCACCACTCACAGTATCTTGAAAATTCATGATTAATTAATATTAAATTTTATTATTTTCTTTTTCTTTCAATAAAATTGTATTGATTTTGGTAACAACTCAACATGGTTAAGACAAAGAGTTGTGTTACATGAATAAAATTACGTACAAAAAATTTAATGAAACTGATATATGACACAATTTTTTTAATACTTATCACATAACCCACTTGTCAATTTTATCAACTTTTTTGTCTCTCTCTTTGTCTAATTAGAATTTTTCTATGACAAAAATTTCAAAATTGGTTTTGGTTTGGTAATTTCCAATCCTTCCTGCTGTTCAGAAACAGAAAATATACTAGTCAATCTACGCTCTACTTCCCTCAACTTTTAACTTTTGCACAATTTCATCCCTATTTTTTTTCAGCATGCCCCCAATCTTGTGTTTTAACCAAGAAAAAATCATGAGTCTCCTGCACTAGGGTATCTTGTCCTCCATGGGTTTTTATCATACTACTTTCATTTTATTTTTATTCTAGTCCTTACACTTTGCAATATGGACAAGTTGATCCTAATGGTTAGATAATTGTTTTAGTTGTTATTCTCTGGTTCTTTTTCCATGTGTATATATATTACAGCTGTAAACATTTTTTGTGAAGTTCAGTTCATTCAGAATATTCTAGAGACAGGAATCCTTCAATTTCTTTGTATTTCTTTTATGAAATGGTATTAGAGCGTAATTCACCCGAATTTCTTGATCGAATTCACTGATAATTGTCATTGTTAATGGCTAGAGCCTAGAGGATCAGGTACTGGGTGTGGAAATATGAATACTTGTGCTGGAAATTCAACTGTGAATGGGAATTCCTTCGCACCGATGGCCAATCAAGATCATGGAGCTGTCGAATATAATAGTAATCCCTACTTTCTCAGTAACAGTGATTTTCCAGGTTTGAGCTTAGTCTCTAATGTTCTTTATGGTCGTAATTAAAATTCCTGGAGTCGAGCGATGAAAATGGCGTTACTTGCTAAAAATAAACTTTGCTTTATGGATGGATCTTTGGTAAGACTTGCTATTCACGATACTATGTATATACATAATCATTGGTCTCGCTGCAATTCAATGGTTATGCCTTGGTTTTCTTCAATTTCTTTGAGATCGGAATTTCTTTTAGGGTAATTGGCGTAAAACGTCCCTATCTTTCAGTTCTTTTGTGCAAATCGTCCATATCTTTCATTTTTTGACAATTATACCCTTACCTTTGTATTTTTTGGTGCAATTCATCCCTACTATCACTTCCGTTATTCTTTCCGTTTGTCATCCATTTTTTTCTAGTATTATATATGTGTATATATATATATATATTTTTTTTATAAAGACTAAATTAATGTATTTATTATTATTTTTTATATTTTTAAAAAATTAATGCATTTAAATCTAAATAAACTAATAAAATATTAGATAAGATTAAAGAGAGAATTGTGTTTTATTTTATTATATTGTTTTACAGGGTTCAGAACTAATTACTATATATGCGTATAGTTAAAAAAATATAATAAACAAAACAATTAACAACGTTGCCGCTTAAATAAAACAAAATATAATTTAATTCTCTGATAATTTTCTTGAATATCACACACACACACACTTCAACTGTCAAAACCTTGTAAAACAACATAATAAAATAAAATACACTTTTCTTTTTTAGTCTTATTTAACATTTTATTGGTGTATTTAGATTTGCATGCATTAATTTTTTGAAAATACAAAAAATAATAATTAATGCATTAATTTAGGCTTTATAATATATAGATAGTATTAAAAAATGATAAACGGAAAGAATAACGGAAGTGAAACGGAAGTGACGGCAGGGATGAATTGCACCAAAAAATACAAAGGTGGGGGTGTAATTGTCAAAAAATGAAAGATATGGATGATTTGCGCAAACAAACTAAAAAGTAGGGACGTTTTATGCCAATTACCCTTTCTTTTATGAAATGGGTAAGAATTGGATTTTTACTTATTGCTTGCTCCAAAAATAATGTGTGTTGTCATTTGTACTGATAGTAACAATATAGAACTTGTTCCATCTTTGTCACAAGCGTGTATGTAGGTGTGATTTTCAGTCGAAGTTTGTGATTAATTTTTGAGTGTGTGGAACATTTAAAATCATATTTTACTTTATAGTACCTACATGATACAATAGGATTGTAATTAAAATCCGATCTGGGCCTAACAAGCTCTATCGCTAGAGATGGTAGAAAAATCTGATTCGCTCCAAACCCGACAGATACCCGATCCGTTTGAGAAAAAATTCTCGATCCATGGATCGGTGGAGCAAATCGTGGTTGGATTTGCGATCTGCCAAATGTTAGCGGATCGGAGATCGGGTCGGTTCAATCTGATCCGATCCATTTAAATATTAAAAAAAATCTAAAATCAGAGAAGTCTCAAGTCGCCAGTCAAAGTCAACTAGTCCAAAATCATTTTTGAACCCTAAAACCCCAACTCTCTCTTCGTGACTTCGTCCCTCTCCCTCACGGTCTCACCTTACCATATTAAATGTTGACTGTTAAGGTTACTTTTGGTTATGATATGAGTTGAGGCCTATGGACTTATGACTTTTGCTTTCTGTATATTAAAGGTCTGTTTGTTTTGTATTATAAATGAATCGAATTATAGTACATTTTGAATTTTGATTTTTTAGGACACATGGCAAATTTTACAATTGACACATCACATCCATCACATCAAATAACAAATTTTCACTTTTCAATAAAATTTAACCAATCAAATTAAGCAACATGTCCCAAAAGTTTCTATTTCAAAATATATTATAAATCAATTCAATTATAAACGATACCAAACGGATCATAAACCATGGGTTGATAATTGATACTTGATATCGATTTAATTTCAGTTTACTGTTAAAATAAATTGTAGTGTAATGTATGATGTGAAAACTAAGTTAGGATATTAGAGTAGTGTAATATGCGATGTTTAAAAAAAAAGTTTCGTGGATCGCAATCTTGATCCAATCCGATCTGCTCCGATCCGCAAGTCGTGGATCGTGAACCAGATATGGTTTTATAAATATTTCGTAGAGCAAAATGGATCAGTGCCGATCCTATCCGATCAAATCCATTGACATCTCTATCGATCTTGGAAGGGTGTGGCACATAGTACACACGATTAAATCTTTTATATATAAATTTTTTTATTAAAGATTAAAAAAAATAATAATAAAATAAAAAATTGCCGATTCGGGGGAAGTCCACCATGGCCCCCTAACTCGGCCCTGACTAAAATTTTGATTTGAGATCGATCTTATGATAACAATTAAATCCCTGGCGCTGGAAATCTTAAATTTCTAGGATACAAACACTATGATTCTTTGTGTGTGGATCGCACCGATTCTAGCAATCATTAGCGTTTCAAATAATTTTCCATTTTCTTACAATATAGATTTGATCAGTAGAATAGTAATATTTATACTGATTGTAGAATATTATCTTCAATTTAGACAAATAGCATTATTTTTCAATTAAGTGTCCATAGTTGTGGAGGTTGAAAAATTTAAACACAGAAAATGAAAAATACTAAGTTCTATAATTGTGTAATTTTTTTTTCAAATTCCTATAGCGATTGGGCTTGTGAAAGTTATTTGCAATTTTTACAACTTTTGCTTCAGATTAGAAACAAACTCAGGCAGTAATTGAGTTCTCATATCGTTGGTCAAATGTTCAATTCTACTCAATGACGTCTGTGTCACTAGAACTCGAACCCTCAATATAGGATGTAAGAGTCCACATTGGGGGGTGAATTTACAAAATCATCCAAGACCCACGTAAAGCGGCCAAAAATAGTAGTTGTTGATTAATTAGACGTTAATTATTATTGTGCACAGCGGTGCTGCTGCGCAAGTAGTCGTTGCAAATACACAAATTCTGGATAAATATTAGCAAAGCAAGCTCAAGATGGCAACTAGTTTATTAGTGGAGGAGGAGAACTCAGCGTGCGCCATTAACTAATCTATTTTACATACATGATCGAAAACAATTTGCTCATTCTCTTTAATTAATTATCTTGTTTCAGGGATCAAGTCTCGCATCAGTTCATGCAAAGTGAAATGACCCATCATAGGCTTTAATGCGAGAAAAAATAACTTGAAGTTAAATTACATCATAAAAAAAAAATGGAAAAAAAATCCAATTATATGAGTTACGAATCACGATTAAGATATGATGTATATTGTATAATGTACATTAACAATCTTATTGACAAATAATAACGCGAAGTATAATATGAAATCAAAGATAACTCAAAACAAGAGATAAAAACAGGAGGGTCAAGTCCGATTGCCTGCATTATTGGCAAATAATAACGCAAAGAATGATAAAACAATCCACGAAATGATAATTGATAATAATTCCGTAAGATCTGCATGGACCTAGCATTATCTTTAATCATTGTCTTTTATTTATATTTCATATAAGTCACATATTATCTTTCATTATTACGATTACTAGATTATCACCCGTGTGTTGTACGGAAAGATATCAAATCAAATTATATCTAATATTAGTACGAAATGTTAAGTAATGTATGATTAATCATATTGAACTATAATGTTTTGATTATCTTGCTGTTAACTAATAGTTATTATGTGCTTACTCGATATAGAATGCTATTAAGTGACTTTAATAGGAGTTGGAAAAAGACCCGACAAATTTGATACCTCTTCCGATACCTGATCCTGTTAAGATAGGGAGTAACCGACTAAATAGGTAATTCGATCGGGGATGAGATAAAAAAAAATCGACCTAACTTAACAATGTACCGAGGAAGGGTATGATAATTTTTACTCGTACTCGGTCAATTTACCTTTTTTTTGGACAAAAATAAAAATATTTACTAAAAATTCTAATTGTTTGAAAAGTAAAAAGATAATCAAACTTATCAAGAAAGCTTAGTAATTTCAATTGTAATTTTAATGTTTAGAATACTATTTAATAAACAAAAAATGACAATAGAAATATATAACTATATTTCAATTGGCTAATAAATAAGTAATATGAATTACATGTACTAACCCTTCCCTGACCCGTATCTGATTTAAGTAGAGATGAGGAAAAAAATTGATCTGTACTTTAACGGGTGTAGCATACGCGATTCCGACCCGACCCCTTGTCATTCTTATATCTCAGGAAATTAAACATTTTATTTTTCTCCGTGACTATACTGTGAATTTTGTAAACTATGAAGTATTAATTAGATCGGAAGAGCGTCATATACAAAATAAGAAACATAATAATTAACGACTCAATTTAAAAGTATATAAACAATAATTAAAAATTAATTCATCAGCTAAAGATTAAATAGTTTAATACAAATTACGAAATACTTCTTAGATAAGATATGTATATAAAAAAATAAATAAACATTGAATATAAATTAATCTACCAAAATATTTAAGAAGATGAGAAACATCCAACAAAATATTTAATCAAAATATTTGAAGATAAGAATATATAAGTATCATAATTCTTAACTAATTGAAAAAATAGAGAAATATTAATTTATAATGAACCGCAGAATCTACTTAATATGTAAAAAATATCTAAAATGTCCTCACTTGAGATAGTTTTGACTGAAAAATTACGGTATAAAAGTACTGCAGACTAATTTACTTATATATATATTACAATATTTGAAGGAAATTCCCTAAGCTGTGCAAATCATTAGATCGGTTCGAGTTTAGAGTATATTATATTTTTATATGAAGTAAGTCACAACAATAATAATCTATATTGAACAAAAAAGGCAGAACAATAATTGATTATTATAAATTACAGATATTTGGACGAATAGTCCTCAAATTATGGTCATTCTGTTACATTAAGGGTGCGTTTGATTAGAAGAGTGGAATTTACTTGGAAAAAAAATATTTTTCTGTCAATTAAATTATCAATAATTAAATTATATAGAAAATAAATTACAATATATTTGATTGAAAGTGGAATTCACGAGAAAAGTTTAAATTTCTTAGAAAATAAAAAACCTACACAAGAAAATGATTTCCTTATTTTAAAGGGAAATAGGGTCATGTAACCAAAAGGTAAAAAAATTTTCCATGCAAAATAATATCATCAAGCACAACAAAAGTGGGAATTTTCGTGAAAATAACCATTTCCATGAAAAATCTATGCCAATCAAACACACCCTAATATTTGGAGGCATGGGTGATCATAAGTTCTTACAATCTGGTTCCATGTGCATATATATACACATGAGCAGCTACTTCGATTGATCCGGATCTCAAACAAGAGCGTGATATATATGGTGGAGTTTAATTTGTTGCGCTACGCAGATCGACCTTACGGTTATTATATTAAAGTCTTCAAGTTTGGAGTATTGAACATGTTAGGTTTTTACGTTTTCTACAGTTGTAATTTCGGTTATCTTAAAAAATCCATTTACATTATAAAATGCATTTACGGTTGTTATATAATATATGGCTGATATCTTGTAAACCTTGTATTGCATCATCATAATCATCATTATCATCATATAATAAAAGAATTACAGCGAAGATAGGATGTAGCCTCGAGTCAAAGTGAAGCTATATAAGAGGTTGTTTGATTCTCTTTATTTCTCCAAATTATAATTTTACTTACTATTAATTTGACATGTGATTTGATAACTGTTTAATTACAACCACATATTGCACATTTTTTTATATTTCCAATACGTATTCTATCTCTCTCCTTATTGTAATTTCACCAAATAATGAAGATCAAACAAGCTCTAAATCTTGTGTGTTTTATAAGCTATATAAATCTTGTGTGTTTTATACTTTTTTTTGCCGCTTTACAATTGATTTTGGGTAACATGACAATGAGAGAAGGTTCGAGTTTATCAACTGACAATTATACTCCATTCGTTCCACAAAGATATTTATTTCCCTTTCATTTTTCACATAAATTAAGAAAACATCATTTAATGTGATGTTATTAGAAATGTACAATTTAACAATATATTTTTTAATAACACTATTTGATTTATTTAATATTTTATTGTAATTGTTCTTTGTTGTTGATTATTATGCACAACAAATGATGGTATTTTAGAAAATTAAAAAATTAACTGAAGAAAGGGAAATATAATTTGAGACATCTAAAAAAAGAAAGGAGGAATATCTTTTTAAGACGGAAGGAGTATCAGTTAATGGTAGCTTTATCATTTCTTATTCCGATTTCTCATAACATGCACATGTCACTTTTAAATTAATGCCGCCATCCCATGAGCCACATATGCGTTTATAAAAGATTTTGTGTAACATTTAATGCTAGCACTTATGAGTTATGACATCTTATCTTATCTTTTATATATATATATATATATATATATATTAAAGTAGAATAATGTGTATATGCAAATTTTCCCGCAAAAATTATTATCCTACTTATATATACCTCTTTATTTATTAACTTTATTTTAATAATAATATATACATATAACATTTTAATTATCTTTGTGTCAAGTGAAAGAATTATAGGCAATAAAATTGTGACTATATTTAATTATTCAAATCATCATGCATTTTTTTGCTAATTATTATATTCTGTGTAACGCACGGGTATACAGCTAGTTAATGTTAATTAGATGCATGATCTGCTAATGTCTCGATTACGTTGTTGACAAAAATTCTTTTTTTTTTGGGTTTGTTTGTAATTTCAGAAAAGCTAGCTCCGTGTGGAAATGAATAAGATCATGAGAGGTTCCGATGGAATAGTGTGTGTACTGTTATATCTGCTATTGTCTCGATTTCAGAAAAAAGCACCCAATCACACGTTGAGAGGTTGCGCGTTATACTTCGTTTGGATATGCATCTTCATCAACACATGTCTACGTTAATGATGATTGAATTGGTTCGTTCGTAAATAATAAGTTCTTACTCGGCCACGTGTGCATGAATGGAAATTGCTATAAATAATTGTGTGCTTGTATTTGTTACGAGCGTTACTGTAAATTTGCAAGATTAATGTATTTCTCTAATATTTCTAATTACACAAGGGTGGAATTGTGGTATATTTGATCAATTTCCTTCTTTTTTTTTTCCCAAATGTCAAGAACCTATTTCCAGATCAGGCAATTGAATTATATACAAGATTTCAACAGGAGTTCTAACGCAGAAGCCTAATTAATATTAACCCGACCCAAGGGGGCTTGTCTAGTGATAAATGTAAGGATTATTTAATCAAGTTTCAAGTCATATCCCTCTATGGTCCAAACAAATTGTCTAAAAAAGGCCTAAACAGTTATTTAACCCATGCTTCTTAGGATAAAGCTTGTTTTACTCATACATATATATATTTATTACCATTTTCCAAAAACTATTATTTTTAGGATAGAGGCTTTTTTGGTTGATTCAACCCTTCCACGTATCAATTTGGTATATACTGGATGTTCATATATATATATATATATATATATATAGTGCGATTATTGTTGAATGGTATAAATCTTTTCTGCCCCCGGCCAAAAAAAAAAAAAAATCACAACTTCCATTGAAAATTACATAAGCAAAGCTGCTTGTAACAAGCACATATGAACACACATTTTTACTAGAAAATGAACAGTGGAAATAACCATAATGTGCCAACTGCCTAGCAGTTATTCTGGAACACATTAATTTCTTGACATAATTAAAACTCATGAGAAATTACCAAACGGTAAATCCTGTAGCAGTCTCTTTCTTGATCAGCACATCCTTGTTTCAGGGATTTTGAAGAGCTGAACCCAAAATGAGCAAAATAAGTAGCTATCTAGCTAGGGCTTAATTAATTAGGTGTACAAAACTTTGTTCCAGAACAGGGATTAATTGTACATATATATGTAATGTAATATATCATGTATAAACGTGTAAAAGTTCTTGTTATAAGAGAGATTGAAGGAGAGGATACCTGAACATCCAGCGGGAGCAGTAAGCTTACAAGTCTTCATATTAGCAAGCACGTTAGCTATGTCGGTCTTATCGCCACCACATTTGCATACAATCTTCACGAGGTTAGTCGTGACGCAACACAAGAGAGAATTCCCGATTTCCGGAGGATCATCGGGCCCGATTTCCAGGGAAGGACACACAACTTCTTGACTTGATTGAAGCCAACCCAAGATGTTAGAACAATCTTGAGCCATGGCAATTTGGCTGCTACAAATTATTATTAGAATCAGAGTACTAGCAACCACCTTCAATGTACTAGCGATTGATAAGCCCGACCATTTCGTTCCAACAATTATTTCCATTTTGTAATTATTATTATAATAAAATCTACGTAACTCGTGTTGAGGATTAGAGGTCACTGCTGCTCGTATATATAGCATGAACGGACGAATAGGTTTGGTATATATAGATTAATTCACTCAGAAAACAATTACTATAATTAATCCTTTTTTAAACTAATAATCATAATTATTATTATTGCTTGTATATTTATTTAATATTACACTAATGTATACCGAGATTTATGTTATAATAACGTGCATCAAGGAAACACGGACATTAATGATCCACAAGTGGTACATATCAAAGAATATTTGCCAGCTTGTATAGGAATTGCTTCCCATTATAATTAATCTATTTGTATATACATACATTATGGACATAATTTGTACATACGCTCCTTTATTTACTTAAATATCCTTGACCATGATCTTATTTAAAATGACAAATTTTAAGGGTACGTGTACAAATTTTGTACACAATATACGTACAAACAAACCCACTATTAAAATTATATTTTGCATTATTTTAACAAATTCTATATAAATAATAAAACACACTGGGGGTTGACGCAACTCTCGATCGTGTTTAGCGAGTAATTTATTTATTTACCTATCTATTTTTGAGATATCTTCAAATCGAAATATGTCATGCGTTTACTGTTATTCTTTTATAAGGTGTTATTAGTTGTACCAAATGTGCAATACATGTTAAGATGAACAATAGAATACAATTAGTCCATGACCCAGAAACTACATTTTGAGAAGTTAAAGATGACAGGTCAACATCCGTGCGATAAAAAAAAGACCCTCCCTTGCGATCATTACAAGTTGCCATCACGCTAGTTGAATTTGCATTCAATTTTTATTACAAAATGAATTTTGCGCGTGCCTCTTTTTTTTTTTTTTTTTTGATTAATAAAGAATAATACTTTCCTTTAATTAATTAAATTATATGGCCATGATTCCTCTACTTTGTTTTTGAAAAAGCGCACCTAGATGTGGCTATAGTCAAGGTTTGTGTTTGATTGATTGTCACACTTTGTGCTTTACCAAGTATTGATCACGTTTTGACTTCTTAAATTAAAAAGTTCGGTTTTGATACATTTTCATACTATTTTTTAGAACGGTGCTTTTATATGAACTTGTCCAACTTGTTCACACCCAGACAAACACCATGTTTGTTTTATTAAAGTTGCTTAAGTTGAAATTTTCTTTCACATAGTATTTGTAATTATCAGTACTACACACAAATCAAGGATCGCAGTTGGTAGAATTTCTAAGTATTTCAACGTGCTTCTCTTTAAATCAATTAATAAAATTTACAATACTTTGTGATCGACAGCTACACAAATTAATTATTAATTAGTACAAGTAATAAAAAAATAAAAATAAAAATGTGGGCAAGCATTGCAACTAGTTGTATTAAAAAAAAAAAAAAAACTCATTGCAACTAGTTTATTTAAAATATGATTTCCACAATTTTTCATACCTTCCAACTTGTTCGAAAACACACATCATGTTTGTTCTACTCATGTTGCTTATGTGAAATTTCTTTTCACAAAATATTTTCTCGTTAGATCGATAATAATAAACTTTACAATAATTAATGCTTGTAACAAACTGCGCAAATTATTTATTAGTATAAATTAATACCCAAATTAACAAGTAAACAATGTGCCATGCATGGCAACTAGTTTTATTACCTAGAGGTCCCAGGTTCGTTTCCCTTATATGGGGTATTTTCTATAGTTTATTGTAATATGTATTCTCACTATATGTGAGTTTGTATTGTTGATTTTTTTAGCGATGTGCTTCAGTAGGATAAATATATATGTGCATTTGAACAGCTATGATGCAGATTTGTAATTATACTTAAAAAAACAATGTGCCACACATGGCAACTAGTTCATTCAAACAACAATTACACAGAACTAGTGTATTACCCAGCCAAATTTCAGTGACAATATATACAATGTAATGAAAGTTAAAAACTAGGAAAAAAAATAGTATGAATAAAGCACTTTAAACAATAAAAATAATTATTTTGTTGAGACAATTACAAATTTTGGAGAACCTTATCACATATAAAGATTTGTCATTTTAATAGTTAGTTTCTTATCCTCATTACATATAAGTATCTTCACACCGGCAAGATTCATTAGTCTAGACACTATGTAGAATTGTCCATGAGTGAACAATGCGTTTTTGAGAAATAGTCTGACATGAGAAAGAGATTGACGTTGACACTTGTTTATGGTATAGCTCATCATTTCGTCAGCATATTTTCCCTATAATGTGCAAGTTATATACCGTTGAAGGGAACTATTAGACAATCTATGATAAACAATATAAATCCCTTATAATTGCAAATCAAGAAGGAAATCGATGCTTTCCTTTCGAATTGAAGTATTCTATTGGAGATGCTCGCTACAATCGGGAGACAAGACAAGTTGAAAGAAAAAATCTCAGTATTCCAGCACCTCATAGCAGCAGAACAATAAGACGAGACTGAGGAGGCTATAAGTGAAGAA